>JAGVVM010000680.1:0-34956 GCA_019149425.1 Psidium friedrichsthalianum | reverse complement strand
CGTGAGAGGTCGTTTTTTATTAAACAAGTATATTGCACTAATTGTCTTCCGTATCATATAATTTTCTCTATGAAGAAGCAAATACGGAGTTAATAGTTAGTATAGGTGCTTTATGTGGTAGTGTGATACGTGATAGCATTCCCATCAACCCCTGAATCTCTATTTCCGATGATTCACTATTCTGAAATTCTCTGTAAAAGAAGAAAATTTAGTGAGCTTCATGAATAGGATACAATGATTAATATATGGACGATATAAAAATCAATGTCTACCTCAATTTTTCTGCATTCTCATGCCTCTTCAGTAGTATCATCGCATACAAGCGCTGTCCACCAGATCTTGGTTGAAAGTAGAGCTTCTACACTTTGAGTCAAGAACTTCGGAAAACCCACTCAAGCCAAGCGACCCGATGTACTAAGTTTACTCTTGAAGCAACTTTACTACGAGATACAACTGCCTCCACCTCAAATATAGATTTTTATATTTTACCGCTAGTAGTTTCCCCACTCAAGGTATCGATCCAGCCTCGTCATCTTTATCTTCAGATAGTCCGGATCACGCTCAGATTTGTTGCCATCGTGCGACCTTTTTTCTTCGGAGCTATAAAGGGTTTTTCTACAAGCTTGGATGTCATACTTGCTGCTGTTTCATTTCCACCGAAATGACTATTACTATTGACCTCTAGCTCATACTTTATGCCACCACACTTTTGGATTACTTTAAGGCAAAAGCGTGCTCGATAATCATCACTGATGCCAATTGTTCTTCGACTTTAGTCATCATCTCATTGAGTCTCGATTCATCCCATCATAATTTTGTTAATACAAAACTCACATATTCAACTTCTGTGAGTCCATGCAATATCAATCATACAACATGCTAATTTCACCTTTCGTAACTCCCATAATTTTGTCCATGTGCTCTAATTATTTTCATACCTGAGAGGTCTGATCTTGGATTCCCAAAGAAATCCGTATGGCATGCACCTTTCAAATAATTTGTTAGCGAAGCCCTACCGCTCGAAAATAGCCATTGAAGTAACATATGACTCCAACCGTAATTTTGGTGGCTTTATAGAACTGTTTAGAAAATCGCAAAGTTGGCATTGTGTCCTATATCATCGATTATAAATCATGGCCAAGGGCTCACTTACCGACGAAATCATCTTCTTCCCTCCGGGCAAGGCTTTTCTAACATTATGGCGGTGTACTAACTTAGGTAAGGTTCCTCTAATGACAACATCAGCAACCAACCCTTGTAAGGATCACTGTTCAATCTACATTAAATTTGATAAATTTTTTTGGTGCATTTTTTATATACTTTTGGCCGAAGTGTTTCGATCCTATTTTTTTATGTGATTTCATGATGTTTGTGAATAATATCGTCAGCTAGCGCGTATCCTGTGGGCATGGAAGCCCTCTGCTTTTTCAGAGATTATAACAATTAAAGCTTCTCAATCGTAGGTTGCCAAATATTTGACTGTTTTGCAAATTTAGATATAATCTAAAGAATACTGTCTTCTATCCAGTTAGAGCTCTGGTCATTTAATAATGGCTGTATTATTTTGATGACAGATTGCGCTACACTCATTATACTCAACCAATATAGTCCTTGGATGCAATTTAGCTGTAACCGACTTTCGACATTGCGTATTGTTAAGAGATTTTCATCTCTTAACATCTAATGGTCCATGCTCTAATGGTTAGCTCTATGTCGACTTTCTAGTTACATGAGATAGAAGTTTGTTATGACTCGACCTTATCATTCGATAGCGATGCGAGAGGGAATTGCTAGAGCAGGTTAACTTTCTTGTTCATTTACTTATGTGATAAAAAGACTAACGTGAAAAGGTGAAAATTAATTTCAAAACGAGGGAAGTGTTTATAAATTCGTTGTCTAATGTTTGTGATAGAATTTCTCTCCACTCTTCTAATTGCGGGTCGGGTCACAAGTTGTCAACACAATTTACATTTCGAATTGCCTACATATAATGAGTGATGTCCATGATTGCAAGTTGTGATCTACCAATCTGAGAAGTGGTTGAATGAAGTTTTGCACCAACCTTGCTCGAAGGAAAGCATGATAAAATATAATATCACATTTGCGGTGGATCCATTAAAGTAAATAAATAAAATTATTAAAAGGAGTGTTTCCGCTAAATCTGAAAGTGAATTGGAAAACATATTCCGTAAAACATCTCATTTTCCTGTGAAACAAAGGACCTTAAACATAGAAAACTTGCCACAGTACGGGGTTCGATTCTCCTAAGTACCATACACACGTGCATGAAGAGAGGAGTGAAACACCCCCCAACAAACTTACCTGTATAAGCTAATTGAGAATGTAAAATACGATTCTGTCTAAATAAAATGCATGATGTAATCGTCGAGGAGATCGATTCTTACTAAATCCCCAAATTTAAATTGACCACCAGATTAGTATTCCATGGTGACAAACTTCCAAAGTTCTAAGTTTCAAGTCATAAGTTAGCAATTTTAGTGTGATATTCACATGTCGATATATACTTTAAGACAAGAAGAAGACGGGAGCATATATGTTCATATGGACCGACTAATAATGGATATGCTTTGCGATATTCAAACACCAAATATTCTTTTGAGAAATGATTATCATTTCACGTGGATAGTGCGTATTCCCAACGTTTGGACCTTTTTTGCGGCATCAACCTTTGACCTTTAATTCAATCGAAATATCACTAATTCTTTTCCTAATTCCATGCATATAATTAATTATCCGAAAACAATCCAAGTCCTTTTACCTGTAAAAGTAACAATTAAAAAGACTTTATCCATTTTTAATTATGTGTTGAATTTCTTGAAAAAGATTGTGATGGTTGGATACAAAAAGATTAACAAAAAAACCACGATTAAGATTTTTTTTTAAACTAGACATATGAATTCATACTTATTAAATTCTTAACATTTTCGAGCAATTTGAATAACGTAACATCTGATAATTACCCTCATTCAGGGCGACGCAAGTCCATATGTCAAGAAATTACTTAATTTAATTATGAGAATAGCAAATTGTTCTGATGAGCGATATCGAATGCAGCCTCAAAAGTCGAGTCAATAGCAAGTCGATTTTCTCTAACTATGTATCCTATGCGTAGCCACTTGACTTTTTTATCCTATAGAATCTCAACTTTTTAGGTATGCAAAAAACTTATCTGGAACTTCGACTTCCATCATAATGCAAAAGAAAAAAATACGAATCCTAGATTGGGACAAGTACATCACCTTATATGGTAAAATATCACCATTCTTTAAGGACAAGCACATCACCTTATATGGCAAACTGTAAAGATTAAAATGGAAAGACGTAAATGCTATCTTGGTCTGCTCCGAGTGCGGGAGCAGTGCGTTGCCCCAAAGTGTTGCCCCAAATCAAATGGAAATTTCTCAGGTTGTTTGGTAATGGGTCTTTTCTGAATGGACAGAGCCCTCTTCTTGCATCAGAATCTTCACGTTTTGTTAATTTCCTAATTGTGAAGGCCAATATGACATTAGCCGACTTTCTTCTTTTATTTGCAAGAATCAACAGATAGGTCAACATTTTAAACTAAAACCCCAGTGGCAACCAGCAACCTGACATTACCTAGCTTTTGTGTGAATAAAATCTATTTGCATCCTCACGGAATATATATTTCGTACCTAGGGTTTTGTTACTGGATTTCAACTTGCTCCTCCCACTTTTAGTCCGTATCACTCATTTATCAAATTGCTATTTTCTTTCTTAAATTGCCGCCGTCAACTTCTTCCTCCCACTCTCTAGAAAAAACACTAAAATTTCAAGGGAAAGAAAACCAAAGAAATGATAAACATAATAAAAATAACCACATGCGACTGAAATATTAAAGAAAAAAAATCCACATAGAAAGATTTGCTAGAAATGACACTCAAATGATCGATTTTATTTCGATAGGACACTTAAGCGAGCGAAAAAAAAAATTATGGAACTCAACTGAACGCCATACAAAAGTTATAATGTTCATACTGTTCTTCATCCATATTTAATATCTGATTTGACGTAACTAACTTATTTCATACATAGGATTCAACCAATAATATTTTCCGTTTTCAATAGTCCTAGTACATCTACGAAACATGTTCTCAATATATTATATAAAAAAAACATATTTTCCCTTCCTATACCTTAGTTAGTTGTGCTAATTATGGAATTAGTCATCATGATTCGTTATGAAACATATATCTCAAATATGTGTGCGAGACTATATTAATCCAAAAAAATAATTGCACGAAGCAAAACCGATACTATCTATAGAGCAATTTTTTCGAAAAATAAACATAACAAACTTCATTAAACTAAAGTGGTGAGATATCATTGTTGGTTTAGTAGTAAAAAATAAATGTAATAAAGTAAGTCTTCCCTCCAATTCGGCAATTCCTTTATTGCCGTCAGTATTAAACCCACCACTGCCACGACACAAGCAATTACCCACCGTATGACAAACCAATCTTAATTTATACCTACGTGTTTCAAAGAGAAATAAATCCGTTTGAGTCGGGCCAAGTCAACTAAGCATGAACCCGTCCGTGCAGTTCAGGGGAGAAATATTGGCGGCGTATGACTTAAATAAAGAATTAGAAAATTCCAATGCGTGCGCCGAAACTAACATACGCACACCTGCTTCATCGTCAGTCACGTCACTGCTTTCCGGAATTGCCTCCCCCTTTTCCCTGATTTCTCTCCTCCAACTGTAATCTTAGAATCAGGCGACACGACGTCTTCTGACGACGAGGCGGAGATCTTGCCGCGGTTCCCAATGATAATGCTTCTCACGGGATTCCATTTGTCATCAACCATGAAATGCGGATGCCCTTGCTTATTAGCACATTAACTTTGCTTAACTTTATGTTGTTTGTCGAGCCCGGTTGCAATCTCTGCTTTGAAAATCGTAATTATAATCAAATGAAATATTCCTTTTTGCCACTTAGTTTTACCCAATTCCAAGGCTATTGCTAGAAAGCAAAGAGCCATGGCACTTATATTTTCTCGGAGATTCATGTGGGCCATTAACCTAAATGAAAAGTAAAGGATAGCTTAAGATTAAAGTTGGGCAGTCACCTCAATTAAGTGTCCAGGAGTAGGCTTGTCTTCTTCTTTAGGACTTTTGAAATATTTGTTAGACCAAAACATAAGGTCAATATATCTAGGACTGATCTAAAATATAAAATGGCTGTGTTATTGAATTGTTTATTGAATAGCAATTGTTGAAGCTGTTCTACTTATTGACGGCCAAGATTTAGTACTAGAGATCCAATAACTCATAATCTTGGCGAAGATCCAAATCACTAGAAATGAGGAGACATGTTTCGATTATGCTAATATGTAATGTAACCTTGGTTAAGTTAACTAAGTGCCATTGAATCCTTGGGAAGCTAAAACCTTGTGAGCACACTTCTCAAGTTCGTCATTGGATAAAAATTAAGAGTAAAAAATGACTGCTCTCAATCTTATCGATCACGTTTGTCATGCGAGTGAGTGCATGGTACTGATGATATTGCTCTTCATGTGATCCCATTTGTCATTAACTATGAAACGCGGATCTTCTTACTTAGTATCAAATTAAGTTTGCTTAAACTTATGTTGTTTGTCGAGCCTTGCTTCGATTTCTATTTTTTTGCGCCTTTTAAGGCTTTTTTTTTTCTTTATTAAACTATGCTTTGAAAATCGTAACAATTATAATGAAATGAAAGATTTCCTTTTGCATCTTAGTTTACCCGATTCCAAGGCTCTTGTTAGAAAGCAAAGAGTCATGGCACTGACTTTTCTCACAGATCCGAGTGGGCTAGAAACCTAAACGAAAAGCAAAATTAGTCGCGTGAAAATACCTTCAGACTAAAGTTGGGCTATCATCTTAATTAAGTGTCCAGAATAAGACAAATTCTTCTTCAGGACTGTTTAAACTATTGTCAGCCCAAAATATTAGGTCAATATATTTAGAACTAATCTTATATTTGAGATTGAGTTTATAATTTAACTGGAAAAACACTAATTAATTAGAATACCCGTATGATAATCTACACAGTCATTCTTGGACGAGTGACCTGTGGAAGAATTCAGCTCCCAAATTAACTCCAAATACACATGCGACCTATCCGTGTATAGCAAAATTTACTGACCATATATTGTACTTAGTAAAAAAATTTACTAAGCATAATGAAAGTTACTTCGATGTGTAATGAAAATTACTAATTGCACATAAATGTTACAATAAATGAAAAGTTACCACGTCACATATTTTACCTTTCGAAAGGGCTCTCAACATTTAGACTAATCCAGTCTACACTAAGAAAGGACAGTTCTTGCGCACACGGCGGTTTGAACGGTGGAAACTAAACCTTTATCTGTCCCTCAAATTAGACCTTGTGACCAAAAAAAAAATACTAGCTAATTAACTACAATTTGCAACTGCCAAATCATCATGTCACCAACCAACATCCAAAGGCCCATCATGAAATTGCCATGAATTGAAAATTGATCCCAAAAAATAGTTCTTATTTTTTCCTCTCACTGGCCACCGGACCTCATCAAACAACGAGAGGTGTGGGCCGGGAGGTCTAAGCTAGCTGTTGCTTGGGCAAGGCCTCGCGAGGTCGACCTCGCCCTTTAGTCGATCTCTGATTTTGGTGACCAACTAGAGGAAGGGGGGAAAAGAGAAAGAAGGAAAAAAAAAAAGAAATAAAAAAGTAAAGAAGACGAGGAGAAGAAAAAGAGTCTTGGTTCGATTCTCTAGAACCGGAAACTGAATCATCAGTCCGGTTCGATCCAAGCGATGAGTGATCCAGTCAATCTGATTTGCTCATCCCTAAAAAAGATCGAGGAACATGGATAAACTCAAAAACTTAAGTTATTAGATGAATGCGTGATTTAATATTTAATTAACACTACCCCTCGTGCTTAGTACCAGACAAACCTCACACTTACTTTGGTCTTTTTGTCTAGTACTAAGCGTGAAAATATACCATTGGAGAGATAAATAAGGGCTCTCTTGTTCTGATACCATACGAGATTTTGTAAAACCACTACCATCTGTTCTAAAAGTTTAAGCTGTTAGATGAAGGGGCAGTTTATTATTTAATTATTCTAATATGCCTCCTCGTGCTTAGTCTGGTCTCTTTTGCCTAATACTAAATTTGGACATATTTAATTGGGTAGGCAAATAGGGTCCGGAAGGATTTGAACTCAAAATCTCATGCTTTGATACCACGTGAGATTTTGTAGGACCATTGCCAACGGTTCTAAAAGCTTAAGCTATTAGATGAATATGTGATTTATTATTTAATTATTCTAACAAATTAAAACAACGGCCACCTTTTTACAGGTGTGCACTTTAGTTTTTGGAAAAAAAATTATTGTTAACAATAATTTTTACCTAAACATTTTCGTTGGTAATGAAAATATAATCCGTTAATTTGTGCATGTATGCGAATCATTATTAGGAACATATTCTTCAAATGTTGATTACCCGTGAAACAAGTGCACAATACAAGAGTGGTAGTGTGTTGCGATTTTTATTTTTTGGGACAGAGTGTTGCAATTACCAATTAGGAAATAGTGTTGCGATAAATTATTTTACAGTGGAGACATTAGAGAACTAATTTAAATTGAACAAGAAGTGTCAAAGAAACCAGCGTGAAAACAAGGGTAATTTTCTTTTTTTTTTGGGTCACAAAGAATCAGTTGTTGCCAATCCAACGATGACCTCTAGATTTTATGGCTGTTTAAATAGCTTAGATGGCTTGGAGCAAACTTTTTTTAGCAACTCACCAAAGTGCCCTCGTCACATAAGGCCACCAGTAAAAGCTCACGGCCCTAAATTTGTCTCTCCATCCTTTTCCCTGTTCAAAGTGTGTCATCTCCTCTCCAAGGGATAGCTCTAGTTAGATATGTCAAATTGATGGGTTGGATCGAGTCAAATATGGTCCGACCCATATAGACCCTATTTAACTCATTTTAACCCATATTTAATAACTCAAACCTAATCGGACCCGCAATTGACCAAACCGACCCGACCCTTTTTGACCCGTTTTACCAAAACCCATTATTATTCTAGGAAATATATATAACTAATTTAACATATTTTAGGCTCTTCACATGTATATGTTAAATGGATAAAACTTCTCATCAAATAGAAAAAAGAAAATTAAACAATAAAAATTTAGTAAATAAAATAAAAAAATGATATTACTAAAATAATTTAATGCAATAAAAATCTAGTGAAATTTTTTTCATAGATTTATTAATTTTTTTGAAAATATTATTTATTTATTTTTGTGAAAATATTTCTTGCCCTTTTTAATGGGCGTGTACAAACTATTATGACGTATGTTCGTAAAAAAAGGAAGGGCAAACAACATTTTTTTAAAAGAACAATCATGTCTCTATCTGCATATCAAATCCTCGGCTCCGTGGTTCCGCAAATCGAGGCTCATGGTACAATTCAACAGCGACGTTAACCTTCTCTTCACAATCTTGATCAGGTGAGCCCCATCCCTCAGCTTCGCGTAGCTTGTTAGCACCGACACCTCATCACCCATGTCGCTGCTCAAGTTCCTTAGATCGTGTATCCTGCTCAGCCCCATCGCGACCGCGACATCCACGTACCTCATTTCCCTCGATTGAACCGCCCCTCCGCCCAGCGCCGTCTCCTCGATGATGGTCCCGCTGTAAGTCACTGTCAATTGCTGCTCTCAAACTCAAACTACTCGAAGGAGGTGTTCTTGATGGTCGCCCGCGTGGCAAGCGTTGCATTCCGCCACCTCCGTGGCGGTGGTGGGCAGTGGCTGGGGGGCAGTGGCAATGGGAGGTAGCGGTGGGCAGTGGTGGGCAGTGTTTAGCAAGCAGGGGCGGGCGACAATGGTGGATGGTGGTAAGTGGCAGGCAAGGGCAGCCGGCGATGGGTGCCCGTGGTCAGCAACTCATGACCTAATCCAAGTACAAGAATGACTTAATCTTTTGAAGGGTCAAAATGTGTTCTATGTGGTTTCTATATGTAATGTAACCCATTTTGGACCCATGTATAAAAAGCTTCAAATTTTTAAATCTATTTTTACTAGGCACTCTAAAAACTAACAACCCATATAGAACCCGTTTATACAAAATATGGATAAAAAATGGGTCATGAACCTATATTAACCCCTCTAGCTCGGCTTTTCTGTCCACAAGTTATCGTTCTGTGCATTTGTTTTGTTGTCAAGAATCCATTGTTCTCTTGATCATATCAAGGCAGAAATTCAAAAGATTTTCGTTTCTCCACTCGACAATTTCTTTCGTTTTTTTATAATAATTTATTTTTACCATTGGAGTCAGATGTGCATGAAAACATGGCAATCTGCATCATGACAAGCTGTCTTCCCCTTCATAATCTCTCAATAACGTTGAACTATTCCATTAAGCTAAACTTTCCAAAAAAGTACTTCAGGTGCAGTCAATTAAGAGGAAAATGGTCCAAAAAGTCATTAATCTTTTGTACGATGGCAAATTCAGTTCTAACTTTAAAATTTAATCAATATTGTCTTAAATCTTTTGAAGATTTTTCACTATAGTTTAATCAGTCAATTTAGGAATGAAATTGCTAACATAGTAGTTCAATCAATGCCGATCTTCCTATGTACATGACTAGTAAATTTCATGCATTGATAAGAAAGTCAATTAAAAGTTGAAAAAAATAAGAAAAAGTGATAATTTGTACTCTAAAAGATATATCAATTCATAAATGTATTGGTAAGTAACAAATAAATTACTAAAAAGTAAAGTAGTCCGAAACTTTTTTTTTTTACCAACAGTTTTTTTATAGCTTATCAACTTTCAAAAATCTTCTAGTACGGATAATAAAATCTGTCTTTTGTCAATTGAATAGTCCTCACTTTATACATAATAAAACTCATTGTCCATTAGTTTTAGCATCATAACTTGACCAATCATCATACCAAATAGTTTAATGTCTCTCTATACTCCATAACACGTTTACTAATATGAAAAAGAAAAAGGGAAAAAGAGGAAGGTGTACCTCCTCCTTTACTTTCCCAAAACACCACTAAAATTTACATATATCTTCCCTCATCCCAATTCAAACCACACATCATGAGCAGATAAATATATTTTCTCGTGCTCCCTCTTTATCCTCCCTCTTTATCAATTCTTATACTCCCATAGATACTCAGTTCAGTTCGTTCTATATATTGGAACCTATCATTGGAATAGGTTTCTCATTTTTTAGAATCTGAAACTTATTCTACATATTTTAAAACATGAAACCAATCCTATCATAGATTGCAGGGTCAGTTTTAAAGTCTATATAAATTTGATATGTATTCTTAATTGAATGATTGTAGTGAATCATCACCCTTAATGACTACCATTTATTGCTATAATCTACTAATCACAATTCATATTTAATACACAAGTTTATATGAAACATTAACAAAGTAAAAGTTTTAGTCATAAGTATTGTAAAAAATGACAGTTTAGATTAGTGATTCCGATTACACATTCATCATTAGACACCATATAATACTGGATGATCGAGCGAAGAGATATTTCAAGAAAAACACACACAAAAAAAAAATTGTTACAAGCTCCACGTCCCACCTATCTAGAACCTAGAACTTATCCATCGAAACTGGTTTCTCAATTTTTAAAACTTAAAACCTATCATCCATGCCTTGGAACCTAGAACCCAATAAGTTCCCTAACTGTCAAGTTCTAGGCTCTACTCTAGAACCATGCTCACCCCTAGTTAAAACAAAAGAATGATACATTCAGTTCATAATCATGTAATAATTGGATGTTCAATTTATTTAGTTCGACAGCCTGAACTATGTGCATAGATTATTAAACTGTATCTCAAATAATTTACTTGTCCTCTTAAAATTGTTTATGCGTTTTCCTTTTCAATGTCAATTGAACTTTTAAATTAGAAAGTTATTCAAAATTTAGAGGACATCTTATAAGACTCATAATAATTAAATCTTATTAATTGCATTTTCAGACCTCGTCATTATTCACACTTGTAACAGTTAATGACAATCACAATTTTCCTCAGGGAAACACTTTTATTGAAAAAAGAATTGCGGCATGTACGCGTAAATTAGCAAACTGTGTTTCATATAATGAACAGCTTAGATTATGAAATTTTCTCCATTTTTTAGAATTTCAAAACCTTCAATATACAAATAATAACTTGCAAATTTATCAATATTTTTTTGGCATAAATTTTATTACTGTAAAATTCCAGAGAACAAAAGAAAAAAAAATGTCCTCTACATCATTTAACTAGATAATAATTAACTTTGATATCTTTTATTCCAAAATAATAAAAATGAGAATGTCTGTTGGAATTTTTGCATAAGTGTATTCCATGAAAGTTACGAACCATATCTTTGCAAATCATATCATTTTTCAAATGAGAGCAAAAGTTATGTTACGTAACAAACTGGGGAAAGAGAACTACAGTTTTTATAGTTGCATTGAACATGACTTTGATTTGACCAAAAAATTACTATATGTTACTAAAACAATAAAAGAGAATTGCATTTTTTATTGTGTTGTCGCATCGAACTTGGCTTTAATTTGGTAAATAAGCCTTTGATTTAACAAAAATAAAACAAAATGCACAACCAACACATGCCTTAAAGGGAATTCACGTTTCAAAATCATCTCCTAATTGAACATTCTTAGTCTACTTTGTTTCAATATTATGACATATTTGCATAAATTAACTTAATATGTACTATAGAATTTATTTCTTTCCTCTCTTAAAAATTAGAATATGTATTTGTATGATTAACTAGATGGTTGGTTTGCCAATAAAATTTTTACATTTCCAGACAATGATGCTTTAACAAAAAGATTCTTTACATGTTATTTATTTATTTATTTGATAATTTTTATTTACCTGCATATGTCTTTGATTTTTTTAGTTGAAATATGTCCTTGATTTATGAAGTGTTAAATATTAAAGAATTTACCTCCTTAAAAGATTCATTATCTATCTTTATTGTTTGAAAATTTATTTGGATATATTTTCTTTCAAGTGCTAAAGTGATAATACCAACATAAAACGTAGTAATCCATTGTTATACTTCTGATCGATGATGTTCTCATAGATAAAATCACAATACCATTCTAAGTATTATTTTTGGCTTACTGATGCTTTCACAAGGACAAGAAAAAGTTTTCATGCATCATATTGATTTGTGGTTTTTATACCTCTATATGAAGAAAGTAAAGAGTGAATTATGTAGGAAAAGTAATTTAAGTTAGTTATGCTCGATTTGATTTAAACAATTTAAAATTTATTTCTTTCATATTTAAAAATATAGTAAGAAGACTCTCAATATAGCAGCTAAGGAAAGAGTCTAATAAAAGCAGAAATCTCTCTTCTATTTGTACAAGGGATTAGTTTTTTTCTTTTATTAGATAATGATTGTGTGGGGACAAAACTGCATTAAAACGTTTAGGCCATTGGAAGACCGATTTATTTGGCTTAAGAAGATTATTAATTATATTTGATGTCTGACCACGAAAAAATATATACTTGACGGGATTAGAAAATTAAATAATTCTTTTTATGGTGGATATAGCAAGCAACAGTTTATAGACCTCATAAATTATTTCTGCTTATCAAAAATAAAAAAGGAGTTAAAATTACAAAATACCCTACACATTTTCATGAAAAATAGCATAGGTATATAGCAAGAATCCTGAAATATCCTATCTTGACCTTATTCTATGTTACCAAAAGGACCATAATTCCTACCCGCAACAAATTGTAATAATTTCGTGAAAACTTAAGTGCATTGATACATCCTATATTTGTTGCTAATTTTCATATATGAAGCCATTACTCAACAAATCACACTACGTATAACGAAAAGGTATCTTGATTATTTTTTACCTTTCTTAAATGTTGCATTTGCTCCTATCAGGAAGTAAATGAATTGTCCATATTGACAAATTGTCAAAATTTTCACTTTAGCTGTATGACCAACTCCTCTCACTATAAAAATCTCGAAACGCAAATAGCTCTAATCACTATTCTCATGGTGTTCAAGGCATCCCAGCTGATCGCCACTTATACAATAGATTTGATCTTGTTCTTTTTTCTTTTCTTTTTTTAGATTTGATCTTGTTCATGCTCCCAAACTTATACTGAGATGGTTAAGAAGACGTATGCGCAACGAACTATTGGGATGTCTTGAAACGCTTTAGCCTCTCGAGCCATGAATGACTCATGTTAATGGTGGGGAAGACTATGGGTCCTTCCATCATAACCATCTTTAACCTCTAAATCTTCCTTGTGAATAATTGTCTCGTCATCATCAATGTGAGAGTACGAAATCCTCCTTTAGTGTGTGCTTGGGTTCAATCTGTCGAGGAATAGTTATATGCTTACCCTTCAGCTTCGTTGGCTCCAGTCGATGTACATATCATTTGAACATCATTGGGTTTACGATTTTCTCAAGATGTCTGTTCATAGATAGCAGTAGACGCCATTGGTGGTTGAGATTTTGTACTCAATATCAAAAGCTGTTTGATGGGTCACATCCTATTTTCTTTCTTCCACTTCCGTTCCTATGTCATTTGATTTGCTATTTTGTTGCAAGATGTCAGTTGCCATCGATTAGTCCTTTCTAAATTATCTTCTAATCACGGCAAGAAGTCAATATTATTTCTGTAAAGTTTTTTACTAATTGTGATACATGAAATAATCGACATGGTGAGAGTATTAGAATATTAAAAGATTAAATTGAATAAGGAATATCAAGGAAATATTTGGCGAAAATTAGGATAAGTAAATGATTCCAATTACATATATGTTGCCCATCCCACGGTGACCACTCACGCAAGGCCACTAGAAAAAGGTCGTGGCCATAAATCTTGCTCTTTCCTTCCATTTCACCACGAAGCCCAGAGTGTGTCATCTCGATCTTGGGACAGGTTCTCATTTTCAGTTTCACGAATTGCCCTTTCGCGCATTTGTCTTGATTTTTCCTATTTATAAAATTGTGATGAAGCATGCAAAAAAGAAACGGTGAAACAAGCTCGCAACAGAAAATCTAATTGCCCTCGGATTTATCATCAATGGCGTGGAAAGTCACAGAAGCAGATCCGAAATTGGAGGAACAGAATTGATGATAACAAAATCGGTTTCTCTCTCTCCGGATATTTCTCTCTCCTATAATCGACTCCATTCCCATATATAAAAAGCTGGGACGAGGGGGAAGCTGACATACGCTCAAGTGAACCAGCTAAAGAAAACCATGCCTATCCGCAAATATCCAGAAGCGTGCATCATCATCGCCTTCACCATCTCCTTAGTGCTTGGCTATATGTCAGGCCATATGTTAATCGTACGTTATCATCCTTTGGCTTCGCTATTGTATATCAGCATATATGTTACAATACTTTGTGGATTCGACATATATTCTCGAATTATTCTCTAGGATTGTTTCCTAGTATGTGCTTTCCTAGATTAGGCTTCATTGTACTTATTTATCCTGGCCTTGTGCCCTAATAAAATATGTAACCTTTCTGTCTCTATCAACAAAGCACTTGCTCTCTTTTTCTCTGCTGTGAGGTATGTCGTCACTTGTCACTGTGGCAGCCTTTTAAGTGCTGCCGGCAGTCAAGTTTACCACGGTTTGACGTTGCCGTTCGAAACTCAGGACTCTCCTCCATTGTGCTCATTGATTTAACGACAGCACAGAATGACAAAGCAAAACGTGGGAGGAACACGCGCGGTTGATGCACCCACGGAAATCGCAAGTTTGAGGCAAACTCAGCGTGCTTCACGGAAGATAATTGGGACATGGTGGAGCAAGATAACTCGTATGGTAGGCACAACATGGGAGTTTATAACTTGCAGAGCAGAAAGATAAAGGAGATTTGTGAACTGGGTTCAGACAAGATTGAGCGTCCCCCGTTTTGGGTATTCCCATCTGATTATCGTTCCAAGTGAGGATGATACAAACACTGTTCACGTGTCACAAGCTTTTGTCTAGGGTTTCTCGGTGAGAATATCTCCGTTTATGCGAGTGTTTGGTGCTTGGGATGATCAGATACCTGTCTATGTTGGTCATTTGATAGTGAAGCGGTTGTAGATATCATAAGTCGTGGTCTCTTTTCAATGCTAGAAAACTTTTTCTGAATTCTATGTTATGTACAATATAATCTTACAACAACAACAACAAAAAAATGAAAAAAATGCTTGAATTGGGCAGTTTTAATTTTCCGATTCATACAACTTAAAACATCAAACAGTGTCTTCATGAAGAATCTTGAGAAGCGGGTTATGTGCTTCGCTACGATTGAGGAATTGAGAACACCAAGCATGTATTCTCCGCTACTATTGATTAATTGAGACTTCCAAACATATGTTTGGCATTATTGAATACATTAGCCTATCTTGGTATTATAAACTTTAAAAAGGGAATGCACATACATACATACATACATACATACATACATACATACATACATACATACTTGATAGATGTAATATACTCAATGAATGCACTAGCATCCCCAATCACATCACTTCTATTAGATTTATGAATAGATTCACTAGTTTTAATGTTTCTGTATAATTCGCTTACGTTGTGATGCATAAAATTAGCACGTAGAATCTAGTTAACTTTATAACGGCTCCAAGCAAGAACTTTCCATGTGAGCTTAACTGATTAAATATACAGCTCCAAGGAAGATAGAGAATTATTCCCTAATCGAAGGATCGTGACACTACGGGCTAGTCATTTCCGTTACATTCTTGACAGGGTCGCATTTTCTCTTGCAGTGTTGCATGAGCCTTCAGGACCATATCCTACATCCGAGTTCGAGCATTCCTCAATCCCAGCATCAGTTAAAAAGAATTTCAGTCTACCAAATTTCCTGACAAAGCGAGATGAGTGGGCGGCCACCTTCGATGTTGTCCAGAACAGATTGCGAGAATTATGTGACCTCAAATTGTTTTCACCCTTCTCCAGAAACCTTAGGAAACTGAAGTACTAGAAACATTTCCATAAGTTCGACCTACATCTCAAGAATCATTGCGAAGGGGGGTTGCCAAATTACGTGGTGATCCAGCAAAGGTGATTTGAGCTTTCACGATCTTATTTACCTAGCAATGACGACTATTGTTGACACCTAAATTTCGAGGTCCTATTTAGGCACATATTGCATAGAAAAGTTAGGGACCTTAATATATGTAAGTTTTTATTACATGGGAGCATTTGCATTAAGCCGTCAAGCCCATATTGGCATTCAAACTAGATGGTGACAGACGAGCTCGAGTGTATAATTCCTAACTAAATTTGTTGGACTAAATCCGGCTAAATCCATGGGATTGAAGATTATCACGCGAGATATTCTAAGCAGTTCAGATTTCCTCCTCAACCCTATTATAAAAGCGGGGGAGGAAGTTCTTCCACAAGCGTGAGCATCTTGGCGCTATCATTGCCAACATCTCAGTCATATCATCGAAGCCCTGACGGTCGCTAGCCGCTCTTTCCGAATCTCAATGAGACATTATCCAAGAAGCAGTAGAGAAGGCCAATCTGTGGGCTTTACTCTTGCTCGACAGAGTTCTTTGTTTTTGCAGGTAATTCATGCTCTTTCAGTGGTCCGGGAACGAGTCTTAGCCGAGCTCATATCCGTCCGCCACTGGTAATCCGTCCGTGCCATCACAAGTCCTGAATGAAGTCCTAGCCGAACCTGCCTGAAAGCTCCTAACTTGATACTCAAGTTTGGAACAAATTTGAATTGGAAAGCAATCTCGTCATATTAGGTATATCTCCTAATTCGAATGTTTTCAAATATTGTTTTGCCTATTTCGCATAACTTGTGGATTAGCTTGCAGATCCTGAAATTCCGTTGCGAGATTCTCAGGCCATACAGAACAAGAGAGGAGCAACACCCTTTCTTCCACCTTCACATCCGTTGGAACTGGGCTACTGATCTCGCAGGCAACCTTTCCCTTCAACTCAGCAATGCCATCACTCGTTATATATCCACAGGAAGTACGGTCAAGCATTAAAATGCTGTAGTTGAGTTTCTGAAGGCGGAAAATAAGTCGGCATAAGATCTCAGTGATATCCATTATTGAAAAGGGCACTGTTGTGCTAATTGAACCAAACAGAAGTTCATAGTTAGATGAGTTAGCATGAAACAGAGAGCATCCACAATGAGTTAGCATGAAACAGAGAGCATCCACAATTGACATCACCAATCTTTTCCATTGTCACAAAAATTCACACCTTGAAGATGTCTATGGCACTTTATGACAAATGGAAGCAGCGCAACCTCAAGGATGATGACAACAATAATATTATGAGGCATATCATATCCATTGAGTACTAAAAAACTGCTTTGAGTTTCCTACGTATAAAAGGGTAAGACTATCTATTTCTTACATATCAGGCAAAGATGACAGCAATCAGCAGATTTAAAGCCAGACATTGATCTCATGTCATGCAACTGTTTTTCTGTACATGGTCTCGACACCCTAAATATAGAAGGAAACCGGTTACCAAAGATTTATACCTTCATGTCTTCTTCAGGATCTAACAGCGGCATCCCCTCCCTTCACAAATCTTGAAAGAACTTCCAACATCTTCTTCAAAGGGTTTTCCTGGACTTCCAATGGCAAAAGATCTCTTGGTATGATTCTATGAACACTGTTCGGACTTCAGGTCCCTGACATTGCTTGAGAAAAAGCTAATTGAAATGTCTGATGTTTGCTAACAATATCTCAAGAGATGAAGGGCAATTACAAAAGCAAATCATCATGAACACCAACAAGCCAAATGAAAGCCGAGAGAACAAAATACGGTAGCAGATAAGGGCATTGCCTGGGAAAGGGACAGAAACATCAGCCGGTTCTCTAGGTTCTTTCAGTGGGACAACATTTATCGACTTCTTTGCAAATCCATCTTGGCTCACATCTCGTTTAGAACGTCAACTTTATAGTTTGAATCTTCTGGTTTTGTGTTTCCACTATCTTGATAATGGCAAATACATAGTGAGATATCTGCAGGAGAAAGCAACACTTTCACAAATAACCTGAGTCACTCATCCTCTGGAGCACTCGTCGACCGCTCGAAATTGATTATAAACCCCATACTTTTATCACTGGCAGTGCACTCAATACTCACCAGTCGACCAGGTTGCAAGAAAGGTAAGCTATACTTTGGAGAGAGCGCAATGTCGGCGACATCTTTCTTCAAACTCTTATATTTTTGCAACAGATCATAATAGCTCTTCAAATTTTCTTCTTCTTGAATAACAATTGAATCCCTCTCTTCTTCAAGTCCTTTGATTGTCTCTGCAAACCCAACATCCCTTTAGCTTCATGCCGCTTTGCATCATCGAGATCCAATCATCATTCAAAAGCAGTCCATCAAATATAAGTAGGCCCGTGGGAAAAAAAAAGGTAAATCAATTAAATCCATAAACAAGCAAGAACACAAGCTTTTCAAAGGATAAGCTGAGATCAATAGCAGAATATGCAGCATATGATCAAAGTTCAATCTGTTTGAAAAAATCCGTGATAGGTCAATGCCTTCATAACACCAAATCAGTAGTAGCATTTGCACTTAGTGGTAGAAACAACCAATTACTTGGACTCCGGGTTTCATGGAACAAATTGCACTAGTACATCAGAGTCCCGAGAATGTTTCCATCTGCTTCTAGTATGGACTGTCAGTTTCCTTGCACCTCTCTCTACATTCGCTCATGAATCAAGGCTTAACTGATCTATTCTATCCCTGTAAACACAGACGAACGTTTTACCATCAAAACTTCTCGCCAGTCTAAACCTAATGTTTGGAAGTAGCAACAAATGAAGGAGTTTCCTTTTCCTTTTCCTTTTTCTATTTCTCAGCATGACCTCCGTTCATTACTTCAGACCCCCTGGACGATGCACTACCCGCATCATCTACAAGCCTCGAAGCCACACCACTCGATGAACCACTGACTTCATTCGGACACGAAATCTCGCCAACATGAATAATGGTTTGCATTGACACTCAATGGCAAACTCTGCAACGAGGAAGACGTTTAAGAATTCACCTGCATTAGCTCCGGCAGTGGAGGACGCAGCAGAACCGGCAAGGCCAGCTGCTCGAGAAGGCATCTCACTGACGTATCACCAACTGACTGCAGAACGGGCGCGACCACATCGTCTCTGGCGAAGGCAGAGACATTGGCGGTGAAATCGTGGCGACGACTCGGTAGTTTTGGAGAGGTAGTAAAAAGAAATGGGTGAAGAAGGAAGCCACGGGCACCGTCATCGAAGGACTGCGGCCAAAAAACGAGACGTTTGAAAGAGGAGGAAACGCGAAACCTCGCGAGACCCGGCGAGGATGGACTCGGATTGGCGACATGTGCCAAACATCCACGGCCAGTTTACCAGCACACCGAGTGGAATTCTTGGACGACCGATGCCCATGGAAAGAAAAAGAAGGTTGACCTCTCTCTCCCTCTCTCTATATACAGTTTCCTCCTGCTGAGGGTAAGAACTTTCGTTTCTTGAAGGCATAGTAGGGTCTGTGCTTTCTAGGAGGGAGTAAGAAGAAATCAAGGTCGCCGAGTCTGGCGACGGCGTCGTCGCGCTTCATGTTTTTGGTAACGAGAGTGAGAGAGACGAAGGTTCGGGCTTAGGGTTTCTAGAGGTTGAGGTGTTTGTGTTTTTTGAGGTTGGGTGTGAGTTCATGAAGGATTTGCAACATGAAGCAGGTTTTGATTTCTCCATTTGTTTCATTCAATAAAGCTCGAGGCGTTTTGCTCGTGATTTTTTCCTGTAAATTCGGTCATCGTGATTTGCACATCTTTGTTTGGAGCTTTAATGGAGTGCAAGCAGTTCCTTATTCATAGAAGCAACGGAGGGGAGAGGGAGGGTAACAGAGAAGCGAAAATATTGGGGCTTTCTCTTTTTCAAAAATCTGATCGGCCGGGCCGACCAGCCACGCGTTGACCTAGTTGGCAAATGTAATCTATCCAATATTTTCTCGAGCAAATCTAATCTACTCAATATTTCTTTTTAAATTCACCCAACATTTTCTCATCCAATTTGGCTCTTGTTATTTGTCATCCGCTAACGACATCGATGGTCCTAAAAAGTCGTGCTTTGCTGAATCGGATTGGAAGTTAGCAGTGTTGAGCTCAAACCGTGCGCGCCCTACTTATGCAGAGTTAGTCCCAGTCAATTTGCTGTCGTTCTTAAGAGTTTCGTGAAAGAAATAAAGGAGAGGATGGTTTCTTTTGTCCAACAGGACGGCACCGAACGTGACGTCTGCCTTTGCCGCCATGGCGAGGACAGAGAATTTGCATTCATGGGAGCAACTCCGGTGAAAGATATGGTACGCAAACTCTAGCCGTCTCTCTTTTTTCTTCTTTCTCCTCGGTTGGCCAAGCTCCAATCATTCCTTTTTTTTTTTAATTTCTTGATCTCTGTTTTTCACAAAGACCGTTATTTTATCTTCCATTCTATTACAATTAGCTTGATCGATTTTAAAGACTACACATTTTAAATGCCCAAAAATCCAAATAAGGTTCAAAGTCTATGCTGGTTTTAAGTTTTTGCAGGCGACTATTTGCCTACGCTATGGGGACCGTGGCTTTGAAGAAACTTTAATCTATTGTGATGGCTGCAAGAAATATGGCGTTCATCGGTAAGATCGCCCTCGCACCCTTGCGTTCGTGTGCATGATGCAAGTAAATGCTCACTGTTAGAAATCTTGACCGTCGGCCTTTTTTTTCGTTTTTTTTTCAGCTATTGCCTAGAAATAGTAATTTTCCATGGCAACGTTCTTTGGTTCTGTGAGGATTGTCAACTCGAGATTGGAAAGGCCGATACGATTGGGAAGGTTTTACTCCCATGGGGAGGAAGAAGAAGAGGAGGACTAAGAACCGGAAGTGGACGAGGGTAAAGAATGGAAAAAAGAAGAAAATGGTCAAGCCACCAACATAAAAAGGATGAGGAAACAGAGCAGTTGGCCGAGAAGGACACGATCGTAAATTCCCCTCCTTGGATAAGTCATTTTATCGTGTTGCTTAGAGTTTGGGCGATCTATATTTTCAGTTGGTTTTTTGCGCGTATGAAAATTGGAGATTAGGGTTTGTACACTTTTCCAGGCATTGTCACAATTTGTTGACCATATTGCCCCCTTCTTTTTCTCATCCGACGGTCCTCTTCTCTTTCCCTCTCTGTGTCCTCCCTCAACGGACGATCACCACCGTAATAAGAAGGAGACTACTACGTCAACGACGGCGAAGAAGAAAACGCCATGACTGTAAATTGCTCGCTCGCTCACTCGCTCCACGATGATTTGGCGACGGTGATGATTACTGAGAGAGAGAATCTCCGGTTGCATTTAAGAAAGCATCCTCGTTCCCTATTAAAGCTGAAACCAACCAACCAAAAGTTAAATTTAAAGATACTGGAAAGATAAATTTGCAGGAAAATTAAATTTGAACATAAAATTGCAATTGTGTTGGGTTATTGATTGAGCAAGAGTTTTCAATGAGTGCAACCTGATTATTTTCGACATTTATTTTCAAACAATTAAGGATTTTGCAGCCTAAATAAATTCCTAACATTACCTATAGATATTGATAGGTAGTTACACTCCTCGAGATTCCAAACATGATTATCCACTAGAAGTTACAAATCTCTAGAATCGTATCTGTAATCATCTGGCAATCATGTTTTTGAAGAGATCAATTGTCTTCATTTTCGAACTCCAACACTTAGCAATATCGGCAATAGCTGGCATCGCTGACCCTCATCAATTTATAAGGCCCCTAACAACATATGCAAGGTCTGCTATCCACCACTTTATTGGCGAGTCATGAAGTCCATTCAAGCCGTTCACCATTATATTCATGAATGACTTCTGTTTTGACTAAATTTTGCTCTCATCAAATGACTTGTCACTTGTCGACAATAACCAAAAATTTGTCATTTTTTTTTTTGTAAAAAAGAGGGTAAAAGTGTAAAAGCAAATTATTTTCATAACCTCCACCCTCACCAAAACCTCCTAAAATCCCTCCGATTGTTGGTTCCATGATATGCATGGCTATCGTTTGATGAATATAAAGTTATTGCTTAGTTCAAATCCATATTCTCTCGATCTTTCGAATTGAATCTTCTATCCTTGCCACACGCGTTTCATTCAAAAGAGTTGAGCTAAAAAAAAGTCGACTTTTCAATGGCATGTGTGAGATTTAATGGGATCACATCCAACTGTTCCAAAAATTTAAACTGTTGGATGAAGGCGTGGTTTAATATTTAATTACTCTAAAAGCATGAATAGTATTTGTTGCAAAAATTATCAAAGAGGTTCAAAGCTAAAACAAAAAAATTGGATTTGTGTCTTCTTGGATAAAATGATAAAGACATATTTTCAATTTTCATTTGGATTCAAAATGATGGACGGTCAAGTGGAAATCGTACTGAACATAGAGCTTAATTCCATTGAGAATATAAAGATATCAAGTGAAAACTCGATAATTTGTCATTTTCGAAGGAATAAGGTGTTATTGTCCATGGAGTTGCCATCACCGGAATAAAGAACTCGCAACTAAAGCAAGCAAGTACAGACCATGGGTCCCTTTGTAATTTAATTGAAGATTGCTAATCTCTCGGCCCTGTTGAAAGATGTGGTTGTAATCCATTATTCACGAGAAGCAAATCATTGTGTGGACTGGAATGCAAACACCCATCGATTTGGGTCTCTTCCTTCTATTTCGCTTTCTAAGCACTCCAAACCCCTTTGGGATTTGTAACATTTTGATCCTAATTATCACTGTAATGCTAACTTTGTTAATTAAATGAAGATGGTCCATTTTGACAAGAAAAAAAACAAGGAACCAGGTGGATAAATACATCCTATGATTTTCATTTTTAATTCTCTAGTTTCTTGAATTATAGTTAATCTGTTCCCCGCTTTTGATTTTCCTTTACCGGATGTTGCAGTGACGTGAGATGGTATCACGATCCTCACTTTTCTCTCTTGCTATTATCTGCCCTAATTTTTTTTTTTTCACATTGGAAGTGAAAATCTGCATATTTCTCATAGATTAATAAAGTCTATACCATATGATTAATGCGATAAACGTGAATATTTTTCCTAATATTTGCATTGAAACAATCTCTGGCAAAATCAAAAAGAAAAAACATGCGGAACGTTAATGCTTTTGCAACAACTTATATAGATCACGTTGTAGCTATTAAAATTGCATCGTTTGTTGTTGACTAACGTTGATCAGTAGGAATGGGAAAACGGCAAAAGGGGGCACAGATGGCTCGTGCTTAGGCACCGGCCAATACAGCCGTAGTGAAACACGTGCTTGCATGGCATGCACGCAACTTCCACGTCAAGCACGTTCATCTCTTCCAAGCATGTCGAATAGGGTTCTGCAACATCACCTTGTCTCGAGGTCTTATCGGATCTCATCTTCTCGGGCATGATGATAGCTTCTCGAGCCGCTGATTTGCCCCTAAAGTCGATGTTATTCATCAACTCTTGTAACGCGGCGGCCAATTCCAACTGCTCAGTCCACCATATCTCAATTTGGAAATGCATATGTATTGGTATTTTCACGAGGTGAGAATAGCGGTCGGTCGCCAATACTTCGTCTTGGTTAGAGTGCTGAGTTTGCAATGCTTATCTCTGTGTCTGACCCACCATCACGACCTAGGGAAAATTGCCAAAAAAGTTATATGCCTATTACACTTTTGCCAATTCAGTCCTAAACATTTTATATTTATCTCAATTTGGTCATAAAACTGTCTTTTTACAATTCAGTCCTAAAATTTTTACATTAATGCCAATTCAGTACATACCAACTTTACCCTGCCAGCGCTAATGTGGATGCCGGCCCATGCTAACGGGGCAATTTTTAATAAATTTTGATATATATTAAATTCTTTATTTATTATTTCTTTTTTCCTCTTTTTTC
This sequence comes from Psidium friedrichsthalianum, assembly GCA_019149425.1. Taxonomy (NCBI): domain Eukaryota; kingdom Viridiplantae; phylum Streptophyta; class Magnoliopsida; order Myrtales; family Myrtaceae; genus Psidium; species Psidium friedrichsthalianum. The sequence continues at coordinate 10,947 of JAGVVM010000680.1, read as the reverse complement.
TTTTTCTTTTTTTTACTGTTCATCTTCTTCCTCCCTCAGGGTCTTTGCCAGCATCTTTCTCTAGAGGGGTTCTCACTAGCCCCCGGCGCCACCGCCACTAGGCAATGCCGCCAGCAATGGCTGAGCCTCGCTAGATCTGGATGGTCAGGTTCCATGCTTCTAGGAGGATCCCTTCATGGAATTGCCTTGCTCGAGAAAACTCAACAGGATCCCTTGAGGAACACCTCCTCAACGACGTGGCTTCCTCCTTAACCTCAGGGAAGTGGTGCATCAGGAAGGTTGTCAGGAAGAAACTTACGGGCTCACAGGCGTGAGGGAAGGGATGGTGAATCGGAGAACGTCGATTTGAATTCAAGGACGAGGTCAGGTGGCCCATTGATGAGGACTACATCCGTGAATAAGTTCATTGATTTCGTCCAGCCTTGCCTAGCCATGGAGTGGTGGGGCGAGGCCAAGCTTGCCCAGCGATGGCGGTGTTGACACCAAGGGCTGTCGAGAACCTCTCCGGAGAAAGATGCCAGTGAGGGCCTCGGAAGATGAACAGTAAAAATAGAAGCAAAAAAATAAAAAATTTGAAAATATATTAAAATATTATTAAAACCTTGTCAATACCGGTCAGGTCCACAACAGCAACTGCTAGCGAAAGTTGATGGGATGGACTGAATTAATATAAATACAAAAGGTTTAAAATTAAATTGGCACAAAAAATTATTTAGGACTGAATTGACATATATATAAGAGATTTAAGACTGAATTAGCAAAGTTAAAATGTTTGGGACAAAATTGGCAAAAGTGCAATAAATTTAAGACTTTTTTGGCAAATTTCCCCACGACATATCCACCGGTCTCTTATGCCACCGGTGAATTGAGATTTGGAAAGGGAGAAAGATCATGCATCATAGTTTACCTACGAGGATTCCAAATTAACTTAGTTTTTCTTAGGAACGAAAACTTATTTTTCAAGAAATTAACAAAAGAAATGAAAATGGCGTTGTAGATGAGTAGTCTTGACTCAAATTAGGAAGCCTAATCACTCCTCGGAATATAAGCCTTTTTTTGGCAAAGAATATTAGCTTGTTACGCTATGTATTTCGTATCACTTCAGAGTTCGATATAGGTAGTTTTAACTTATTTAGATTCTGAAAATCTGTTATCTTTAATTTATTCTCTGAAGATATTCTCATATTATTCTAGAAATTCCAATTCACGAAATTAAAAAAAATGATCTTTTTTGGAAAAAAAACATATAAGCATGTCATAGAATTGGATATAGTCATTTTTACTTGATATTTGTCAATTTAAGACCAAATTTGTTACGGGAAGAGATGGGCGGCTCTCTATCATAGTTTGCGTGTGGGAATTTTAAATTTTGAAAAATTATCGTTCTCGGGTTAGTGAAAATAATAAGGGTTAATACTGCGGAAAACCTCAAACTGGTGCACTTGTAACAAATTTACCTCAACTATTTTTTGACCACGAAAAATCTTGAACTGGTACACTTACGATAAATTTACCTCAAACTATTTTTTTGATTATCAAAAATCCCAAACTGGTATATTTGTGACAAATTTATCCTAAATTAATTTTTTTACCACAAAAACCCAAAGTTATTACACCTGTGACAAATTTACCTTTCGTTAAATTGGGTTAATACCACAAAAAATCTCATATTGATAAACTTATGACAAACAGAGGGTAAAAACACCAAATTAGTATACCTGTAAATTGTCACATGCCATCCAACTCAACAATTTGACGTTAAATATAACGAAAACTAATGGAGGGTAAATTTATCACAAATGTACCAATTTGGGGTAAATTTGTCATAAGTATACCAGTTTGAAATTTTTTGTAGTTAAAAAAATAGTTTATGATAAATTTATTATATATACTAGTTTGGAGTTTTCCGTGATATTAACCCAAATAATAATCGATGAATTTCTGCTTATCAGCTACGTGGTCGGGATAAGGAACATGAGAAAGGTTAGGCGGCGAATAATTAGGATTTTGAAATTTTGCATCTTTTCGTCTAACTAATAGGATTTTCACATTATTTATCGAAGGAATGTGCAAGCAACTGCAAATAAAAAATATTCTCATATCCGTTTGTGATGGTATGTGTTGGAACCTTAATTAAACAAGAGAATTGATTATGTAACAGTTTATTTTGGGCCACAAATAACAATTAATTAAAAATTATTGCGAGGTTTACTTTTTAAAAATTTTGGCTCACAAGTCACAACGTACTACCCATTGTCATAGTCACCCAATAAATAAAATGTTTGAAATTTAGCTCGTTCCGTGAGTGGCCACGTTTGAAGTAAATCCTACATAGAAAAATTTTTCTTCGATTTCAAGCACCTTGACCGTTCGGGATCAAACTTATAAGCATGCCATAAAAAATGGGAATTCAAAATTGAGTCATGCTGCCCAAGAAACTATTCACGAGCCTATTAAAAAAGGAAATCGCAAAACCTATCTTCAATATCTTAGGTGGAACGTGATTAATTTAGTAACATCACTTAGGCTAGAGGGCATAACGAAACGGCACAATGGACACAAATTTGCTCTCATCTTTAGCCATCGGGTGAGACAATCATGATGGAACTTGTGCTTGCATGGACATGCATGCAACTTCCACTTCACGTGGATTCTGTCTTCCAAGCATAACGTGCGGTGCGCGGCTCTCCGACGTAGCCGTACTCTTTCGAACCGTTGTTGAGCTTTGTCTTCGCCTGCTCTTGCGGTCCTCTCGTGGACGAAGCACTCAAAGGTTTCTAGTGATGGTGACTTCTTGTGGAAGAAGCACTCGAAGGATTATGGGTCTTCTTTTTCCAATTTAGGTTTTAATTTTTTTTTAAAGAATAGCATTTTAGGTTCCAAAAAAAAAAAAAGAATTTTGGTATATTCTCTTGCGCCTTTTTTTTCAATAATTGCCGCGCGAAACCCAGAGAATAGGCCGAACTTTTTTTTGTTGGTTTTTCTTAATTTTAAACCTTTATTTTATATAAATTTGTAATTTTTGACTCGTTTGTAATAATTTCAAATTTATATAAATATTTATATATAATTTTTTCCTTTTGAAGCTTATTTTTATAACATAATAATCAATAGTTAATTAAAAATTTTTATTATTATATATGTAATTAATTTATTGACTATGTAAATTTTCCTTTTCAATTAATATGTATATAATTAATTTATTAATTTTTCGTTTCAAATATATATATTTTTTTACTTTGAGGCTTATTTTAGTAACTTAAATCTCAATAATTAATTAAAAGTTTATTAAGAAATATGTAATTAGTTTATTTAGTATGTAAATTAAAAAATCATAAAATAAGATACTAAAATAAAATAAAAATATTAATAAGATAAAATAAAATCATAAAATAAAATTAATAAGATATGTAAAGAACACATATTCAGATTACAAGAACATGGGTAACACGCTTAATAAATTAGTACCGTTGCATTTTTTTTTCCGTGCAGTTGCATTTTTTTATAATTTCATAATTTAATGTATGTTTTTATGATAATTTTATATTTATATAACTTTGTAAATATAAATTTTTTTCTTTTGAAGGTATTTTTATAACATAATTATTAATAATTAAATAAATAAAATAAATTATGCATATAACTAATAATAAAATATTTAGGAGGCCGGTGAGGCAGTTTTGTTTTAAATTATGTTTTTATTTAGGTAATTTTAATAATTTTACATTTATATAACTTTGTAAATATAAAATTTTCTTTTGTAACTTATTTTTATAACATTATTATCAATAATTAATTGAAAATTTTATTAATATGTATGTAATCAATTTATTACTATGTAAATAATTAATAAATAATATTGAGGAGGCCGGTGCGGTAGATTTTTTTTGTAATTTCATATTTTTTCACTTGTTTATATAAATTAATATTTATATAAGTTTGTAAATATTAAATTTTTTTTCCTTTTGAAGCTTATTTTTATAACATAATCATCAACAATTTAAATGAAAATTTTATTAAGATATATGTAATTAAGTTTGTTATCGATATTCTTTTAATTTGAATATGAGATCTTTACATATCCCACCAATTTTATTTTATGAATATTTATTTACCTATTAATTCAACTAATTACATATATCTTATTAAATTTATTAATTAATTATCGATAATTATGTTCTAAATATAAACCTCGAACTAAAAGCATTACATTTCAAAATTTATATAAATTTAAGGTTTATAATATATTTAAATCGTATTTTAAAAAAAAAAGAAAAAAAAATTTCCCCGGGCCGCCTGGCCCAGCGCGGCACTTAAAGTGCCGCGCTGGGCCAGGCGGCCCGGGGAAATTTTTTTTTCTTTTTTTTTTAAAATACGATTTAAATATATTATAAACCTTAAATTTATATAAATTTTGAAATGTAATGCTTTTAGTTCGAGGTTTATATTTAGAACATAATTATCGATAATTAATTAATAAATTTAATAAGATATATGTAATTAGTTTGAATTAATAGGTAAATAAATATTCATAAAATAAAATTGGTGGGATATGTAAAGATCTCATATTCAAATTAAAAGAATATCGATAACAAACTTAATTACATATATCTTAATAAAATTTTCATTTAAATTGTTGATGATTATGTTATAAAAAATAAGCTTCAAAAGGAAAAAAAATTTAATATTTACAAACTTATATAAATATTAATTTATATAAACAAGTGAAAAAATATGAAATTACAAAAAATCTACCGCACCGGCCTCCTCAATATTATTTATTAATTATTTACATAGTAATAAATTGATTACATACATATTAATAAAATTTTCAATTAATTATTGATAATAATGTTATAAAAATAAGTTACAAAAGAAAATTTTATATTTACAAAGTTATATAAATGTAAAATTATTAAAATTACCTAAATAAAAACATAATTTAAAACAAAACTGCCTCACCGGCCTCCTAAATATTTTATTATTAGTTATATGCATAATTTATTTTATTTATTTAATTATTAATAATTATGTTATAAAAATAACCTTCAAAAGAAAAAAATTTATATTTACAAAGTTATATAAATATAAAATTATCATAAAAACATACATTAAATTATGAAATTATAAAAAAATGCAACTGCACGGAAAAAAAAATGCAACGGTACTAATTTATTAAGCGTGTTACCCATGTTCTTGTAATCTGAATATGTGTTCTTTACATATCTTATTAATTTTATTTTATGATTTTATTTTATCTTATTAATATTTTTATTTTATTTTAGTATCTTATTTTATGATTTTTTAATTTACATACTAAATAAACTAATTACATATTTCTTAATAAACTTTTAATTAATTATTGAGATTTAAGTTACTAAAATAAGCCTCAAAGTAAAAAAATATATATATATTTGAAACGAAAAATTAATAAATTAATTATATACATATTAATTTGAAAGGAAAATTTACATAGTCAATAAATTAATTACATATATATATATAAAAATTTTTAATTAACTATTGATTATTATGTTATAAAAATAAGCTTCAAAAGGAAAAAATTATATATAAATATTTATATAAATTTGAAATTATTACAAACGAGTCAAAAATTACAAAATTTATATAAAATAAAGGTTTAAAATTAAGAAAAACCAACAAAAAAATTCGGCCGGGCCGCCGGGCCCGCGCGGCACTTTAAGTGCCGCGGCAAACCCAAAATGGAATTTTTTTTTTCAACCTAAAATGGTAAAAAAAAAATTAAAACCTAAATTGGAAAAAAACCCATAATCCTTCGAGTGCTTCTTCCACAAGAAGTCACCATCACTAGAAACCTTTGAGTGCTTCGTCCACGAGAGGACCGCAAGAGCAGGCGAAGACTAAGCTCGACAACGGTTCGAAAGAGTACGGCAACTTCGGAGAGCCGCGCACCGCACGTTATGCTTGGAAGACATGAATCCACGTGAAGTGGAAGTTGCATGCATGTCCATCCAAGCACAAGTTCCGTCATGATTGTCTCACCCGATGGCTAAAGATGAGAGCAAATTTGTGTCCATTGTGCCGTTTCGTTATGCCCTCTAGCCTAAGTGATGTTCACTAAATTAACCACGTTCCACCTAAGATATTGAAGATAGGTTTTGCGATTTCCTTTTTTTAATAGGCTCGTGAATAGTTTCTTGGGCAGCATGACTCAATTTTGAATTCCCATTTTTTATGGCATGCTTATAAGTTTGGATCCCGAACGGTCAAGGTGCTTGAAATCGAAGAAAAATTTTTCTATGTAGGATTTACATCAAACGTGGCCACTCACGAGAACGCTGCTAAATTTCAAACATTTTATTTATTGGGCGACTATGACAATAATAGTACGTTGTGACTTGTGAGCCAAAATTTTTTAAAAAGTAAATCTCGCAATAATTTTGAATTAATTGTTATTTATGGCCCAAAATAAACTGTTACATAATCAATTCTCTTGTTTAATTAAGGTTCCAACACATACCATCACAAATGGATATGAGAATATTTTTTATTTGCAGTTACTTGCACATCCCTTCGATAATAAGCGAAAATCCTATTAGTTAGACGAAAAGATGCAAAATTTCAAAATCCTAATTATTCACCGCCTAACCTTTCTCATGTTCCTTAATCCCGACCACGTAGCTGATAAGCAAAATTCATCGATTATTATTTGGGTTAATATCACGGAAAACTCTAAACTAGTATACCTATAATAAATTTATCATAAACTATTTTTTTAACTACAAAAAAATTTCAAACTGGTACACTTATGACAAATTTACCCCAAACTGGTACACTTGTGATAAATTTATCCTCCATTAGTTTTCGTTATATTTAATGTCAAATTTTTGAGTTGGATGGCATGTGACAATTTACAGGTATACTAATTTGGTGTTTTTACCCTCTATTTGTCATAAGTTTATCAATATGAGATTTTTCGTGGTATTAACCCAATTTAACGAAAGGTAAATTTGTCACAGGTGTAATAGCTTTGGGTTTTCATGGTAAAAAAATTAGTTTAGGATAAATTTGTCACAAATATACTAGTTTGGGATTTTTGATAATCAAAAAAATAGTTTGAGGTAAATTTATCGTAAGTGTACCCGTTCAAGATTTTTCGTGATCAAAAAATAGCTTGAGGTAAATTTGTTACAAGTGTACCAGTTTGAGGTTTTCCGCAGTATTAACCCTTATTATTTTCACTAACCCGAGAACGATAATTGTTTCAAAATTTAAAATTCCCACACGCAAACTATGATAGAGAGCCGCCCATCTCTTCCCGTAACAAATTTGGTCTTAAATTGACAAATATAAAGTAAAAATGACTATATCCAATTCTATGACATGCTTATAATGTTTTTTTCTCCAAAAAAGATCATTTTTTTAATTTCGTGAATTGGAATTTCTAGAAAAATATGAGAATATCTTCAGAGAATAAATTAAAGATAACGAATTTTCAGAATCTAAATAAGTTAAAACTACCTATATCAGAACTCTGAAGTGATACGAAATACATAGCGTAACAAACTAATATTCTTTGACAAAAAAAAGGCTTATATTCCGAGGAGTGATTAGGCTTCCTAATTTGAGTCAAGACTACTCATCTATAACGCCATTTTCATTTCTTTTGTTAATTTCTTGAAAAATAAGTTTTCGTTCCTAAGAAAAACTAAGTTAATTTGGAATCCTCGTAGGTAAACTATGATGCATGATCTCCCTTTCTCCCTTTCCAAATCTCAATTCACCGGTGGCATAAGAGACCGGTGGATATGTCGTGGGGAAATTTGCCAAAAAAGTCTTAAATTTATTGCACTTTTGTCAATTTTGTCCCAAACATTTTAACTTTGCTAATTCAGTCTTAAATCTCTTATGTATATGTCAATTCAGTCATAAATAATTTTTTGTGCCAATTTAATCTTAACCCTTTTGTATTTATATTAATTCAGTCCATCCCATCAACTTTCGCTAGCAGTTGCTGTTGTGGACCTGACCGGTATTGACAAGGTAATTTTAATAATATTTTAATATATTTTCAAATTTTTTATTTTTTTGCTTCTATTTTTACTGTTCATCTTCCGAGGCCCTCACTGGCATCTTTCTCTGGAGAGGTTCTCGACAGCCCTTGGTGTCAACGCCGCCATCGCTGGGCAACCTTGGCCTCGCCCCACCACTCCATGGCTAGGCAAGGCTGGACGAAAATCAATGAACTTATTCACGGATGCAGTCCTCATCAATGGGCCACCTGACCTCGTCCTTGAATTCAAATCGACGTTCTCCGATTCACCATAGCTTCCCTCATGCCTGTGAGCCCGTAAGTTTCTTCCTGACAACCTTCCTGATGCACCACTTCCCTGAGGTTAAGGAGGAAGCCACGTCGTTGAGGAGGTGTTCCTCAAGGGATCCTGTTGAGTTTTCTCAAGCAAGGCAATTCCATGAAGGGATCCTCCTAGAAGCATGGAACCTGACCATCCAGATCTAGCGAGGCTCAGCCATTGCCGGCGGCATTGCCTAGTGGCGGTGGCGCCAGGGGCTAGTGAGAACCCCTCTAGAGAAAGATGCTGGCAAAGACCCTGAGGGAGGAAGAAGATGAACAGTAAAAAAAAGAAAAAGAAAAAAGAGGAAAAAAGAAATAATAAATAAAGAATTTAATATATATCAAAATATTATTAAAAATTGCCCCGTTAGCATGGGCCGGCATCCACATTAGCGCTGGCAGGGTAAAGTTGGTATGTACTGAATTGGCATTAATGTAAAAATTTTAGGACTGAATTGTAAAAAGACAGTTTTATGATCAAATTGAGATAAATATAAAATGTTTAGGACTGAATTGGCAAAAACGTAATAGGCATATAACTTTTTTTTGGCAATTTTCCCTAGGTCGTGATGGTGGGTCAGACACAGAGATAAGCATTGCAAACTCAGCACTCTAACCAAGACGAAGTGTTGGCGATCGACCGCTATTCTCACCTCGTGAAAATACCAATACATATGCATTTCCAAATTGAGATATGGTGGACTGAGCAGTTGGAATTGGCCGCCGCGTTACAAGAGTTGATGAATAACATCGACTTTAGGGGCAAATCAGCGGCTCGAGAAGCTATCATCATGCCCGAGAAGATGAGATCCGATAAGACCTCGAGACAAGGTGATGTTGCAGAACCCTATTCGACATGCTTGGAAGAGATGAACGTGCTTGACGTGGAAGTTGCGTGCATGCCATGCAAGCACGTGTTTCACTACGGCTGTATTGGCCGGTGCCTAAGCACGAGCCATCTGTGCCCCCTTTTGCCGTTTTCCCATTCCTACTGATCAACGTTAGTCAACAACAAACGATGCAATTTTAATAGCTACAACGTGATCTATATAAGTTGTTGCAAAAGCATTAAAGTTCCGGATTTTTTTTCTTTTTGATTTTGCCAGAGATTGTTTCAATGCAAATATTAGGAAAAATATTCACGTTTATCGCATTAATCATATGGTATAGACTTTATTAATCTATGAGAAATATGCAGATTTTCACTTCCAATGTGAAAAAAAAAAAATTAGGGCAGATAATAGCAAGAGAGAAAAGTGAGGATCGTGATACCATCTCACGTCACTGCAACATCCCGTAAAGGAAAATCAAAAGCGGGGAACAGATTAACTATAATTCAAGAAACTAGAGAATTAAAAATGAAAATCATAGGATGTATTTATCCACCTGGTTCCTTGTTTTTTTTCTTGTCAAAATGGACCATCTTCATTTAATTAACAAAGTTAGTATTACAGTGATAATTAGGATCAAAATGTTACAAATCCCAAAGGGGTTTGGAGTGCTTAGAAAGCCAACTAGAAGGAAGAGACCCAAATCGATGGGTGTTTGCATTCCAGTCCACACAATGATTTGCTTCTCGTGAATAATGGATCACAACCACATCTTTCAGCAGGGCCGAGAGATTAGCAATCTTCAATTAAATTACAAAGGGGCCCATGGTCTGTACTTGCTTGCTTTAGTTGCGAGTTCTTTATTCCGGTGATGGCAACTCCATGGACAATAACACCTTATTCCTTCGAAAATGACAAATTATCGAGCTTTCACTAGATATCTTTATATCCTCAATGGAATTAAGCTTTATGTTTAGTACGATTTCCACTTGACCGTCCATCATATTGAATCCAATTGAAAATTGAAAATATGTCTTTATCATTTTATCCAAGAAGACACAAATCCAATTTTTTGTTTTAGCTTTGAACCCCTTTGATGTTAATTTTTGCAACAAATACTATTCATGCCGATAGAGTAATTAAATATTAAACCACGCCTTAATCCAATAGTTTAAATTTTTGGAACAGTTGGATGTGATCCCATTAAATCTCACACATGCCATTAAAAGTCGACTTTTTTTTAGCTCAACTCTTTTGAATGAAACGCGTGTGGCAAGGATAGAAGATTCAATTCGAAAGATCAAGAGAATATGGATTTGAACTAACAATAACTTTATATTCATCAAACGATAGCCATACTTAAAAACAGACATGCATATCATGGAGCCAACAATCGGAGGGATTTTAGGAGGTTTTGGTGAGGGTGGAGGTTATGAAAATAATTTGCTTTTACACTTTTACCCTCTTTTTTACAAAAAAAAAAATGACAAATTTTGGGTATTGTCGACAAGTGACAAGTCATTTGATGAGAGCAAAATTTAGTCAAAACAGAAGTCATTCATGAATATAATGGTGAACGGCTTGAATGGACTTCATGACTCGCCAATAAAGTGGTGGATAGCAGACCTTGCATATGTTGTTAGGGGCCTTATAAATTGATGAGGGTCAGCGATGCCAGCTATTGCCGATATTGCTAAGTGTTGGAGTTCGAAAATGAAGACAATTGATCTCTTCAAAAACATGATTGCCAGATGATTACAGATACGATTCTACAGATTTGAA
>JAGVVM010000679.1:0-12181 GCA_019149425.1 Psidium friedrichsthalianum | reverse complement strand
AACCTTGAATCCTTTCTGTGGCACAGTACGCAGATGCTGTCTTCGTACTTTAAGTCTCCCTTAAACCGCAAAGGATTCATTCCAATATAATGATCAGGACTTGGCACATATTATTTCGTAATAAATACATATGGACACTCCATGCACCTCCATATAACGCCGATGGTAATGCTAATCTGTAAGCAACCTGTCGCCGAATCCTCTCCATATCGAAATGGTCCCACGTATCTCGACTTACTTGCCATGTTCGTGTGCAAATCTCCTACGCCTCTCATAAGAACCCTTCCGAAAAAAGACATTTGTGGAAGTTTGTGATCCACCAAAAATTTCCTCTTAATCCCTGTACATCTTAATGCTTCCATGCTGATCGAATATTTAGTGGTGTTGATTTCCTGCAATAACTCCCTTTTTCAATCCTGCATTATCAGGAGAACACATAGCCGACCACGAAACACCTCAATGATCATCCAACATGGCATATTAAAATCTGGTTGTTTCCTCGCTTTCTAACACCTTCTCTAATCTTTTCTAGCAATAATTTGATAATCATCATTCTGTTTATCTTTAATTCTATCATCAATGTGGCTGCACTCAAAAATTAGCTAATCGAGCGTCTATTGATGCACCAACACTCTAATTCTAGTTTTTCATATCCTCGTGGATAAGCACTGAGAAATGACATACTGCCATGTTTTCCAGAAGATTTACGACTCAAGGCATCTGCTACTACATTGCTTACCTGGATGATAGTGATAGACAAGTTATAATCTTTAAGATTCTAGCCATCTTCTTTGCCTCACAGTTCAATTCTTTCTGAGTAAAGATGTACTTCAAACTTTTGGTGATCAGTAAAGACTTCACATTTCTCACCACACAAATAGTGTCGCCATATTTTCAAGGCAACACAACCGCTGCTAACTCCATATCCTGAGTGGGATAATTCTTCTCATGTACTTTCAACTGTCTTGAGGCATAGGCCATCACTTTACCATCCTACATAAGAACACAACCTAGACCTTCTTTAGATGCGTCACAATAGATAGTGAGCCACTAGTTCCTGAAGGTAAGGTCAATATAGGAGCTGTCACCAACCGCCTCTTTAACTCTTGGAAACTACGCTCACATTGATCTGACCACATGAACTTAACCCCTTCTAAGTTAGCCGAGTAAGTGGACTAGCAATTTTGGAGAATACCTCTACAAATCGCCTGTAATAACCTGCTAACCCAAGAAAACTTCTCACTTCAGTAACATTTGTAGGATGATTCCAGTGAACAACTGCTTCAACTTTCTTCGGGTCAACAGAAATACCATCCTTCGAGATTATGGCCCAAGAATTCAATATGATCAAGCCAAAAATCACACTTACTGAATTTAGCATACAACTTTTTCTCATGTAAAGTCTGTAAAACAAGCCGCAAGTGCTCCTCGTGTTCCTCCAAACTCCTCGAATACACTAGAATATCATTAATGAACACCACCATAAATCTATCAAGATACTGCATGAATACTCTGTTCATCAAATCCATGAAAGCAGCAGGTGCATTTGTTAGTCCAAAAGGAATGACAAGAAACTCATAATGCCTATACCTTGTTCTAAAAGCAGTTTTTAGCACATCATCTGCTTTTATCTTCAACTGGTGATATCTAGAGCGAAGGTCGATTTTTGAAAATACTTGAGCTCCTTGGAGTTGATCAAATAAGTCATCAATCTGAGGCAAGGATATTTATTCTTGATGGTCACCTTATTAAGTTCTCGGAAGTCTATGCAAAGCCGCATACTACCATTTTTCTTTTTCACAAATAGAATGGAAGCTCCTCAAGGTGAGACACTGGGTCTAATAAAACCCTTATCCAAAAGCTTCTGTAACTGCGCCTTCAACTCTTTTAACTCAGCAGGTGCCATCCGATAAGGCGTCTTCGAGATAGGTGCAGTACTAGGTATTAACTCAATGCAAAATTCAATTTCTCTATCTGGAGGTAAGCTGGTTGGAAACACATCCGGAAATTCTCTAACAATAGGAAAGTTTTCTAGTTTTGCAACTTCCTTACTCATGTCTTTTACACAAGCTAGATAACCACAACAACCCTTCCTTAGAAGCTTCCTCGCTTGCATAACTGAAATTAATCTTGGAAAAGTGTCTTTATAACTTCCCGAAAAAGAAAATTCATGTTGATTCGGAAGTATAAAGACAACTTTCTTTGAATAACAATCAACTGTAGCATGATATTTTGATAGCCAGTCCATCCCTAAAATGACATCGAAATCTCGTATATCTAACAACACCAAATCTCCAGGCATTTCTACATCATCAATTCAGAGTATACACCTGTTGAACACACAATCAGCAATCAAGAAATCACCAGTAGGAGTATCAACTCGCAATTCATATTCAAGAGGGTCGAGTGGCACATCGAATTTCTTTGCGAATTCAGTAGAAATAAAAGAATGCGTAGCACCAGAGTCAAATAATACATAAGCACTTCGTGAGGCAACTGAGATATTACCTGCAATGACGATGTTAGAAGCCGTTGCATCCTCTTTCATCATAGCAAAAACTTTTCCGGTCATCTTCTGTCTTTGTTGATTTTCTTGAGGGCGACCAGCTGAAGAGACCGTCTTCCTCATAGAACAAGAACGTGCTATATGCCCAGGCTACCCACACACGAAACATACTCTACTATCCGCTACTACACTCCTCTGAGTGGGACAATCGCGCGCCATATGCCCCATGTTTCCACAAATAAAACAAGCTCCAGTCTTGCGGTAACAAGGACCGACATGATATCTTCCACATGTAGTGCAAGGACTCTGAATAACTGGACTCTTCCCTTTTCCATGATTGCTAATATTTCTCTACTTGGCATTGCTACTTGTTTGACTTTTTTGGAAATGAGTAAACTTTGGCTTCTTATACGGAGGAGTAGCTTATGTGCTACTTCTAGAAATCTTACGTTCAATCTTAATTGCTCGCTCCAACACGTCTTTATATGTTGGTAAGGAAAGAGACATAAGTGTAAAACGAATATCAGGCCGTAGTCCTCTCACGAAATGTTCGGCTTTTTCCCCTTCATCGGCCACCAAACGCCCCGCAAATTTACTCATCTAGTTGAAGCGGCCCGCATACTCTAGGACGGTAGAATTGCCTTGTGAAATATGTAGAAAATCATTCTTCATCTGCGCCTGAAACGACTGTGGGAAGAATTGGGCGTTGAAAGTCTCCTTAAAATCCTCTCAAGAAATAGCAGTTTCCTCATCTCCAAGGGCGAACTTCATTCCTTCCCACCAATATTCAGCTTCTCCTTCTAAATATTGAGCAGCAAAGTCAACCCTTTTTTCCTCAGAAACCTCTTCAACTCTAAAGATCCCTTTTTTCTTTCTAATCCAACGCTCCGCTACAAGAGGATCAGTTTTCCCATCATACGTAGGTGGATTCGCCTTTCTAAACTGGGTAAAAGTATACCCTCTATCACCTCTAGGCTGAACGACTCTAGTTATGTTCTCTTGGATCCTTTGCTGTTGGCTTTCCCCTCGTGATTCTTGTAACTCAATTCTTGCATCTTCTTCTCCCCTTCTTGTCGAAGGCCTACCTCTAGAACCTCGAGACATATCTTCAAAATTAAAGTTAATAGCTCTCTTGCTCCTATTGCTTTTGCGAAAATTAGCAAGTAGCTCTCGATCAGAACTCATGGCTACCTGGATCCAAGAATGAAACAAAACTATGTCTTAGCGTCTCTTAGGCTAACGCATTAAAATCTATCACACTATCTCGCAACGTCCCATATCTATACCCATAAAAATCATAACCTACGCTCTGATACCAATAAATGTCACGCCCCAAAACCACAATAATGTGGGTTGTGACACGGCCATCCCTTTCTCAAAAGGATGCAGCCATAACTTAACTAGAATTCAACCTAATAACCAACATGTATATCCATATATTCAAGCTTAAGAGGTTCCTTGGTTACAAACATCAGAGCTTGCTACTAAACCATAAACAAATATACACACATATCCTTCCAAATGGTAGAAACGTGTAATATCAACTTAAAAGGGCTCACCAAATCCCAAAAGACAACTCACAATTTATAACAAAAGCCCCCTAACAAAATGTCCTCGACTAACGATCGCTCACGTCCTACGGACGACTCGCTGGATCTGAAAAACAAAAAGATGAAAGGAATGAGCTAACACGGCTCAATGAGTAATACATTTCTTCTAAGCGGATTGAACAATCACTATGCATATTTAATACACAAACCAAATACCAATGGTTTAATCCATTGGTTAATCTCAGCAAAACACATGTCAATGGTCTATCCATTGACTAATCATGTGCTTACGGCTCTAACCGTAGTCACGTATAACGCTCGTGACAAAAGACGATCAAGATTCCCTCATTGGCAAGGTCTCCACCTACAATGCCGGTAGCTTCGCCCACAAAGATATCCTAAATAGTATGCGCATACCCACAAACCCATCAGTCGGGTTCACAGTTATCTTGAGCAACACAAAATCACAACAACTCAAAACCAATAGCAGAAATCTGTCATAAATTATCTCAACCAGAATGAACATCACCATCAACTCTAAATCAGTAGCACAAAGTAATCACAAACCATCTTGAATAGATAAAACAGCAGTAAATGTTCGATCAAGTTTTATGCAACAAAAATGCTCTAAACACCGCTTTTATTTTCCTTTCAAAAGAACAAATCACATTAGAAATTCATATTATACCTTCTCAAAAAACATGAGTTTACACAAGTCAAAGAAGAAATAGTATCACTCACCAGACGAAGGCAAAATTAAAATGCGATGGTTACTCGAGCCGACGTGTCCGAATTCCTATTCAAAAGTACAAAAAAAATGAATAAAAAATGAGTAATATGATACTCTAATGGACGGCTTAACTAATTTACACTTATTTAACGATATAACGACAATCGCGCGTCAACGGAAGCTCGTCCAATAGCAGATTTCCTTTGCTGTCCTTAATGGGCAGCTTGCGCTTCAGAACTAAAAAGGCCATAACTCACTCCACCGAGCTCCATTTCAAGCCGTCTTATAGTCCAAACGAAGCTTATTCGACGTACTACAAAAGTCCTAACATGGTTGACCTCAAAAAATGAGCAAAAAATAAAGATATCGGCTCTTGAAACATGCTGTTCGCGCGCATACTGTAGCAACCAGAATTGAAAATTTTGTTTCAGGCAAACTATAAGTCCAAATTGAGATTTGTCAAATTCCACAGCTTCACAACATCCTAAATTTTCATCTCCATATAAAAACGCAGCATAAAAACTCCTCAAATGAACCCAGCGATTTAAACTCAACCTAGGTCCGAAACTAAACTCTAACTCTAAAATTTACTTTAATATGAGAAGCGAGGGGTGTGAGTACTTATGGAACATTGTTAAATGACGTCGAGATCGCTTGGCGAGGCATGTGGTTTGGACTTCTCTTCCTTCTTCCTTCCTTTTCTTTCTTCCTCTTCTCCTTTCTTTCTTTCTTCTTGCGTATGTTTGCTTCAGAAGAAGAGGAGTTACTACCCCCTTTCTCTCTTTTTTTATTTCTTTTTCTTTTGTTGATTTTTCAATTCTTTATTTTATTATTTTTTTCACCACCAGCACATATTACAGTCTCTTAGGTGGAGCTGATTTGGATCCCATAAGGATGGAAAAGCTACTTTTACCAGCGCGAGTCTACCGATTGAACACAACACGCTTGAAACAAGAAAACAATTCCAAGGCGAATGTTCTGAGTCACTCATACCTTTGCATGTATTGAAAATGTCTTCCGTCTTATACCTTATATATCCTGCTTTGCATTTTATCAAACATTTGGTGGACGTACTTGTGAGGAAAAGCAGGACGCTCCGCATTCAAACCATGAAAAATTTTAATCTAGGAAAATTTCTTCAAAACTTCCAATTTCGTCCTTCAACTTCCTTTTTATCAATTTTCTCCCTTCAAGAATCAAAATTTCTAAAACCACAGCTAGCTTTCTTCACTCTTTTCAATCTAGTCCCTAAGGAGCTTTTTTCCATTGATTGCGTCAAAACCTGTTTCGAATGGAGGATACTGATCTAAATCTCCTGAAAGAATAAGTAATTCGATCTCATCTGGTACCGGAAGAGATAAACTACCAAACTAATACATTCATTTTATTTAAAAGTTATGGCAGTTGATTTATCTTTAGTTTTTAGTGACTTCACAATTTTGATCAAATAAAACATGGTTCTAATACCAAAAATTATTAAAAACTTGGTCCGCTGTAAATATAATCTAGCATGGCTCCAATACCAAAAATTATCACGATCTTTCTACATTAGATCACAATTTATTCATAAAGTATATTAAACACGATTACAAACGCATCACAGATCTCCCAATATTTTGAGTTTGACTTTGAGAGAATAATTTTAGTAGATCTTCTGAGGAGGTGCAGGTGGTAGAACAAGAAGCTTTGTAGTTCAAGGAAACTGACACAGATTTGAAAATGTAACAAATTCCCTATTTAATTACTGACTTCTTTTGGTTTCATTAGTTCCAAATAGAGTAGGCTGGATAACCATGAATGTTTTTGTTCACTATTTTGAAAGCAAAAAAGTTTCTCAGATGCATTCACATAATAAAAAATTTTGCATTTGTGATCCTCGATTTGTGTTCTAAATTTTTTCAAGTACTGATAGCATCTAAATGAATACAATTATAAGTAAATTAGATGATTTTTTTTTTGGGTGAAAAAGTAAATTAGATGATTTGAAAGCAACAAAAGTCGCAAAGATCAAAGCTTTTAACCCAAAAAGGAGCCATGCTTTTTTTGAATGGGAAGATCTTCTTTAAAATGTAATTGTGGCCCTAAACTTGTGCTCTAAAATGTTTAGATGGATCTATGAGTATCCTAGTTATTGATGGGCTTTCTTGCCATTTTTCCACAAAATTAAAAATGACGTTCCTAATTTGAAGTTTTGAAAAGCCTGTGATTACTATAAATCGAAGAAAACTAAAGATCCCGAAACCTTAAACGCGAAACGAAATTCGTGCGATATCGGGAACGAAAATACGGAAACGTGGATAGTAAACGAACATACCTGTAGCCATTAATGAAGACGATGATTTCGCATACGTGCGTTGAATGTCCGACGAAAACAAAATCTTTCTAGCCAATTACCCCCTCCGAAGCAATGGTGTGTGCTCTGTGTTTTTTCTCTATGAACGTAAGTCTCTCTTGTACATTCTCGATGAGAAACTGACGTCGTAATCACCTTTTCAAAAACTGACGTAGGGGGCTTGGCTTAGATAACCCATTTAAACTGACGTCTACCCCTTATAGATAACTGTCTCCCATCAAGACGGTTATCGGGAGAAACGGTTATCACGTAAAATTAATGTGCGTAATATAACATTGATGTAATTTAAATGTCGATATTTTATTAATGTGGGATCATAATTAATTATTTATAACATTCTCCCACTTGATCCTAACATTCATCAACGAAATATTGAACCAAATGCACATTAACTTCATGCTGAAGACAGAACACATGAATCATGGCGATAAGTCCTCTTAGAATGAGTATTATCTTCCATGTATCACAATGCATCTTATCTCATCAAAATCAGCCCATATGTGATAACATAACTTAATGAATAAACCCTATTTTTATGCTGGGTTTACTTAATGAATAAACCCTTAAGTTTATTCTAGGTCAAAATGACCAATTTTCTTATAATAACTGAATGTGCACCTTAATTGAGAAAAACATCACAACCGAACGAGAGTTTCACAACTTTGTCCATACAAAGAAAATTTACATAATGGAACCAATTCCCATTCTATCTACATGATCCTTGTAACTCCTTGGTGGCATGCCTTTAGTTAAAGGAGCAGCTAACATCAATTCAGTGTTAACATATTCTATGACCACTTTCTTTTCCTTAACACGTTCCCTTATGGCTAAATACTTAATGTCGATATGCTTACTTTGATTACCACTCTTGTGGTTTTTAGCCATGAAAACAGCAGCTGAATTGTTACAAAACATTCTCAATGGCCTAGCAATTGAATCCATAATTCTAAACCCTGAAATGAAACTCTTCGGCCACACACCATGCGAGGTGGCCTCAAAATAGAAAACGAACTCAGCCTCCATAGTGGAAGTAGCAACGAAAGTCTGCTTCGCACTCCTCTAGGAAATGGCTCTGCCAATAAGCATAAAAATATATCCAGATGTTGATTTTCGAGAATCACCGCAACCAGCGAAGTTCGAATCCGAATATCCAATTACGTTCAAGTTGTTAGTTCGCCTATACATAAGCATGTAATCCTTTGTACCTTTTAGGTATCTCGTCATCTTCTTTGCAGCGTTCCAGTGGTCCATACCTGGATCACTCTGATATCTTCCCAACATTCCCACAGCAAAAGCTATGTCAGGTCGAGTACAAACCTAAGCATACATTAAGCTTCCGACAGCAGAAGCATATGGAATGTTTTTCATTTGTTCCCTTTCTAAATCGTTCTTCGGGCACTGATTCAAATTGAACCTGTCACCCTTCACAATGGGTGCTATACTTGGTGAACAATCTTTTATCCGAAATCTCTCTAAGACTTTATTGATATAGGTTTCTTGAGACAGTTCCAAAATGCATCGGCCTCTATCTCTATGGATCTTAATGCCAATGACATAAGATGCCTCACCCATATCTTTCATGTCAAAACTTTTAGAGAGAAATTGTTTCACCTCATATAACAATCCTTTATCATTGGTTGCAAGTAAAATATCATCCACATATAGGACAAGAAAACAAATCTTGCTCCCACTGACCTTTTGGTATATACATTGATCCATGATATTCTCTACAAAACCAAATGAAGAGATAACTTCATGAAACCTTAAGCACCATTGGCTTCATGAAACCTTAAGTACCATTAGCGGGATGCTTGTTTCAAACCATATATTGATTTTTTAAACTTGTACACCAAATGCTCACCATCACTAAAGAGGAATCCTTCTAGTTGTTTCATATAAACCTTCTCTTGTAGTTCTCCTTTGAGGAATGCCGTTTTTACATCCATTTGATGCAATTCCATATCAAAATAGGCAACCAACGCCAAAATGATACGAAGAGAATCTTTCTTAGATACAGGAGAAAAAGTCTCTGTGTAATCGATTCCTTCCTTTTGAGTGAATCCTTTGGCAATGAGTCTGGTCTTGTATCTCTCTATATTGCCCAATGAGTCTTTTTTAGTTTTGAAGACCTACTTACAACCAATGGCCTTCTTACCATCGGGCAACTCAACCAAATCCCAAACTGCGTTAGATGCCATAGAACTCATCTCTTCCTTCATGTAATTTAACCATAAATTGGAATTGTTGCAATTCATTGCTTGCAAAAACGTTTCAGGATCATTCTCAGCTCCAATATTATAGTCAGATTCTTGTAGGTACACAATGTAGTCACTAGGAATTGCTGACTTTTTCATTCTAGCAGATCTCCTTAATGTTGTATCAACTAGTTGTTCAATAGTTTCTGGTAAGTGGTGAACAGTTGGATCTACTAGATCAATGTCAGCAGGTTGTGGAGCTTCAATGATTGGTTGTTCAATAGCCATTTGAATTGGAGGGGCGTTATAAATAACAATCAATCTGGTACTTGAAGCGGAAGGTCGAACATCTTAATGATCTTTCTCAAGAACGAGGTCTTGAAATCGATCACTCCCACTAATCAAGTCATTTTCAAGAAACTTCGCATTTCTCGATTCTACAAACCTAGTGGTATGAGATGGACAATAAAATCTATATCCAAGGGGACTTGTCGGCATATCCAACGAAATACCCACTTATAGTCCTTGGGTCTAACTTCTTTTCCTGTGGATTATAGACTCTTACTTCAGACGGGCATCCCTAAATGCGTACATGTCGTAAACTCGATTTTCAACCCTTGTACAACTCAAAAAGCGTCTTTGGGACAGCCTTGGTCGAAACTCGGTTCAATATGTACACTGCCATCTTAAGAGCTTCAGTCTACAATGACTTAGGAAGTTTTGAGTTGCTAAGCATACTACGCACCATGTCCAACAAAGTATGGTTTCTTCTTTCTGCCACACCATTTTGGTCCGGAGAACCAGGCATAGTGTATTGGCAACTATCCCATGCTCTTGAAGAAATTTCGCAAACGGACCAGGTGCTTGTCCTCTTCAGTGTATCTACCATAGTATTCCATGTCTCTATCTGATCTCACAATCTTAATTTATTTACCGCATTGTTTCTCTACTTCGACCTTAAACACTTTAAAGGCATCCAATGCTTCATGCTTGTTATGAAGCAAGTAGAGATACATGAAATGTGAGTAATTTTTCATGAAGGGATGAAATATTTCTGGACATATGAGTCCATATCTGGACAAACAAATATCTGTATGTAGACTTCTAATTTATCTACCCTGTTACTCCTCTTGGTACACTTTCTCTGACTTGTGGTCTGCTTTGCACTTTATGCAGGCCACACACGTATCACAATCCGGTAAAATATAAAGCACTGAGTAATAAATCATTTACCAAGTCGCTTAATTCATCTATAGAGATAGTCCAATCTCCCCCCCCCTCGATGCCATAAACAGAGAATTCTTCATCACAAACATCTATGTTTCTGCATACAGCGTTATCAGAATCATGCATCGCATTATAAAAGGCATTGTGCTATGCAAATACATTCGAAAAAGCACTCATAGACAAGAATCCATTAACAACATTCAGATTTATACGCCACAAACTGAAAGTCGATCTGAAAAGTAAAAGGAATAACAAACGTTACAGTCTTGAAACTGAAACCAAGTTTCTAGAAAAATAGGTACATAAGAAGGCCTTTCCAAATTTAAAACAAGCCACTATATAGGACTAAACTGCATGTCCCAATAAGTTCTACATGCGAAAGCATTTGTTTCTGAATAGATGCACTGTTCACTGCCCATCAGCTTCTGTGGCTTTGAAAGCCCTGCAAGGAATTTGAAAGTGGGATTGTAGATCTAGAATCAAGCCACCAAGTGTTGTGACTCATGTCAGCTATATTAGATTCATAACAATCACAAGAGATTGGATTACATTTCTTCTCAGCCAGACCTATATCTGACGCAAATCCTTCTTTATATGCCCCTTTCTACAGAAGAATATTTGGGATCCCATTATTAAGCCAGCTTTGGGAGATAAGTTACTTTCCCGGTATACTTGCCTGCCCGTCACTACCTCCTTAGTGTTGCCAAATGAGCACTCTCTCCTACTTCAGTAAACAGTCTACTTCCTATTGAAACACACGATGAGCATGAGTCATTTAATGACCATTCCTCCTTATGTGTGTTATAAGAAATCTACAAGGCGGTTTATATACTTCTGAGGAAGAGGTTTAGAATGTAGTATACAACGAATGACTCAGGTATCTCAACATAAGGCTCTGAGCAGAGCTACCAATAGCCCTCATTTCATAATGTGCTCACGCACACCTAGACAATGGGGAGGCAGCTCAAGCTGAAAAATAGATGATCAGCACGGTCATCGGCATGACTTTCGAGACACCATAATTGCGCCCACAAATAGCTGCCTGCAAAAGCCTGACATATCCACTGCGAGCCGACTAAACCACGAAATCTACACATCAGAAGTTTACGCCTAGAGATCTACACTAAGGCCGGTTCAGACTGCTCCAAGTGTAATAAAGAGAAAACTTCAGTTGAAGCGCTAGTTTCTGAACACTAGGCTGTTCATCTAGAATAGGCTAATCAATGGTCATACACCCCAACGAAGGAAGAATCCAATCATTCCCACGCACTTACTAGGTACACCGTTCAGAGAGCAAACAATAATCAGATGATCAAAAGTGGCTAACACTGCATAAACAAACAAAAAAACATGCCTTACTGTCATAACATTGAGGCAATTAAAGAATATGTTTACCATACAAAACTATCTAACATAACATGAATCAAATAACACAAAAACGACGTGGGTAAGTTTCAATTAAAGATTCATAACACAAACGTAGGACTGAACTTATATAAACCCTTTTTTCCTACAGCATCCCGATCGTTAACATTAATGAAACACACTAACCCTATGATATTCAACCTAATTACATCATATTAATGAAAATTTACGTGGGATAAATCATGTATTAATAAT
>JAGVVM010000678.1:0-53450 GCA_019149425.1 Psidium friedrichsthalianum | reverse complement strand
ATTTTCTGACATGCAAGCTCGTCATGACTTTTTCCATGCACCGTCATGAACAATAGGAATCAACCTTGTATATAATAAATAACAATCCCATTGCTGCACACGCCTATGACTTTGTATGTGAATAACCATGGCCATCAAGTACAAAAGCGGATTGATGACCCACCAATATGCATACTTGTGAACCATAGCCGCTCGATATAGCAAGTTATCGTCGTGCTCAGGTTTGAGGATCGTTTACACCTGACCAAAATGTGAACGATTAGTCATTGACTGCGCACGAAACTTCCATATTCGCTAATCGTTCAACGTATAGCACGGTTGGTGAACTCGTTCAATACTGAGCATCTACGTTCTAACTTGGATATCTAATGTCCAATGACTTGTGACTTCGTCCTCCCTTGAATATTCCAATACTCAATAATAAAGTTTAAGAACGCACCAGTCTTAATAGAATCATAACGTCCACATCATGACCCATTGATTGGGAACAGTTTAAAGATTGGTCTAACTAATAACCTATCACGCTATCCTCTACATTTCGAGAATGGGCTCAGTCATAATTGATCTTATGGACTTTATTCATTAGAGTAATTGGACATAATGAATGAACACATCATTATCATTAATAAGATTGGAAGGACAATCAATGCCCAAATCGCAATCAAGCATGGTCGCTTTGGGGCATATACCTAGCTTTATCCATGCACCAACTAACTTCCAAGAAGGCTCTCTCTTTGGTCTACATTCATCTATTGCTTCCATAAAATCTTCTTCCCTAGATTGTAGCGGGCGACTTCAACGAAATTCTGTATCATTGGGGAAAGCGGAAAGAGAGAGGCAGAAATTACAGGCTCGTTGCTTTCCAAGAACTCTTACATCATTGCTCTCTCATAGATATGGAAAGCAAAGGTTTGTGCCTTTACTTGGGCCAACAATAAGGAAGGGAAGCCCTCGTTAAAAAAATGCTTGATAGAGTTTTTATGCGACATTGAATGGAGGGTTCTATTTCCTCAAGCGAAAGCCTACGCCTTACTTGTAATTGGCTCAGATCATAGCCCTATCATCCTTTCAACAGCCCACCATGAAAAAGAGAAAAAGAATTCAAGTTTGAAGCATTTTGGCCTGATCATCCCGAATACAGGAATTTTTGTGAGGGAAATATGAATGACCAACAGGTCCTGAGAGGATATGGCCTTTAAAATGAAGAAAATGGTTGTTGTGCTGATTAAGTGGAGTAAAGGAAAGTTCTCAAATGCTTAAAACATTACCTATCTCCGAGAGAAGCTCACTGAGATTACTAACATCACTGGAAGGATTACAACATAGAAGGCTGCCTGATGTATTGCGAAACAATTGAAAAACTTTAGAGATAGGAGAAGATCTATTGGAGTATGAGGTTCTAGATTAGTTGGCTCAAAGGGGTGATAAAAATACAAAATTCTTTCATGCCTTGGTAATTCAAAGAAAACAAAGAATAGAATTTCCTTACTGAAAATAGATGATTTTAAACTGGTGCAAAAACCCAAGCGAGTTGAAGAACCACATTTTAGAGTACTAACACTGCCTTTATGACTCGGTGGGCCCCAGATCTTTCAGCCTATTATCGATGAATGACCATGCCTAGTTGGGAGGGATATGAATCTCTCCCTGATGGCACCAGTTGCCCTTGAGAAAGTAAAGATAACACAGTTTTTTTCAGATGGGAGTGTCTGAGGCTCCTAGTCGCAAATGGTTTTCATGGGCACTTTTATCAGCGCCATTGGGATTTATTGCAACAAGATTTATGAAGTATGGTCAAGAATTTCTTTATCTCAAGTACTTTGGATCCTCCCTTAAATAGAACTCTCTTTCTCTTATCCCAAAAGTGCTTAATCCAAAAAGCGGCTCTCAATTTCAGACCAATAAGTCATTACAATTTTAACCACAAGGTTATTTCAAAGGTTATGGCTAGTCGCCTGCCAACCTTGGCTTCATGATATTATTACCCCGGAACAAAGTGCATTTATTGGGGTTAGGCAAATTCAGTATAATATTTTTTATATGTTTGTGGAAGCTATTCATCAATTGAGAGTCCAGAAGAGAGAGCTAAAAAAATTTCAGGCCTTTTGAAACTAGTTATGCAAAAACTTATGATCGATTGAGTGGGATTTCCTGTGCGCTAGTATGTCTAAAATGGGGTTTTGTGAAGAATATGTTCCTCTAGTTAGAGAATACATTTCAACAGTGACCTTTAGTGTTAAGATGAATGGGGAACCACTTCCTTTCTTCAAACTTGCTTGCGAGAGTAGACAAGGAGAACTCTTGTTTCCATACCTATTTATAATTATGGCAGAATGTTCTCTCGATTCTTCTAAAATGGGGCTATTGATGATGGGAGTGTAAAAGGGTCCAGTTTGAATAGATATTTTCCTACCTATCTCACTTACTTTTGCCAATGATGGTATTTTCTTCCTTGATGGGACTATCCGGAATGTCAGAATTTGACAAATATTCTTACCATTTTGTATATGCTTCGGACACAAGGTATAAATCTTAATAAATAAGATGTATCCTTTAGCCATGGCTGCCTGTTGAGTTAAAAGGAAAACGGGCTAACTCTTTGAGAGTACTATTATGGAGAAGACCGGGAAGTATCTAGGTATTCCGTCTAATTGGGGTCATTTTTAAGAAAAACATGTTTGCCTGGATTTTGGCTAAAGTGGATATGAAACTTCAAGGCTGGAAGAAGAAATTAATTTCAAGTTAAGGAAAGGAAATTCTGCTAAAAACTGTGGTGCAAGCCCTGCCTCAATACGCAATGTCAATATTTAAAATTCTTGTCCTCCATTTTGTCTAGTCATAGAGAGGAAGATATAGCTTCCGTTTGGTTGAAACAAAGTAACGAGTCAAGCTCAGGCATACACTAGAGTCAAAAGTAAGGACGTAACCTATTAGACTGATATTAAGCATGTAACAGCAGAGCGAGTGTCATCCTCCTATCAACCCTCCC
The DNA here is from genome assembly GCA_019149425.1 of Psidium friedrichsthalianum. NCBI lineage: Eukaryota > Viridiplantae > Streptophyta > Magnoliopsida > Myrtales > Myrtaceae > Psidium > Psidium friedrichsthalianum. The sequence goes on along the minus strand of JAGVVM010000678.1, from coordinate 50,461 downwards.
TGGAACCTATGGTCAAGAATTTGGAAGCTACAATCCCCTCCAAAGGTTAGACTTTTCAATCTGGAGGCATGCCCAAAATGCTCTTCCTACAAAAGAATTTATGAAACGCAAGATTCTACTCGACCCTCTCTGCCCTATCTGCAATTAGGCCCAAGAAACCATAAACATATATTCCTATTATGCGAATGGATGAAACAATTGGTCGGACTCAAGGATTGACCTCGCAATGATCCTGAGAAAATCACAAGGTTTAGATCTGATGGGTTTTTTGTTCGCGACAGAATTATGCAGAACAATCACGATAAAGAAGAAGAAGAACGATGCACAAGAGATTACCCAGGTTCCACACCCCAAGATTAGGGCTACGTCCTGCAAAGAGATTTCACTATGAATTTTCGGTTTTACAGCCGCCAACTCGTTACAATTGTATACAAAACGAGAAAAATATATATATCCCCAAAACGGCCCAAAACCTAAACTTATAATAAACTCTTAATATCGCACTATAACGGGGCCACTTAAATCAAATTCCAACCCTCTTAGGTTTCGGGGCTGCTGCCCCCGAGCCCAGACCGCCCGCGTCATACCGAACTAGCGGGTCAGTCGTCCGCTGACCGGGATCAGCGGACCACCCCGTCGAGAGGCGCTGCCAAAACCGCCGAAAACCCCGCAACCGCTGACTCGGGCAGGGCGGGAACACCGTGGTCGGGGGAGCTGCCCCCGGAACACCCCCGCATTTCGGGCGAATGAAAATGCTGGGAGTTACGGTGGCACGCCCCCGAGTTCGTCCGGGTCGAAATCCCCTGAGATGTCAGATCACGTGCATATCACTTGAAGACTTCGCCTTTCCTGGAGAGAGACTCTTTCAGTTCAAGTACGGTCTATAACCCTGTCGGCTAGTTTCTGCCGTGAGGGGAATTGGCTCAGTGGCTCGGATTGTCTTCGTGAAACTGTCGATCAACGTGCCTTGGCTGTCTCTCACTACTCCAGCTATTGACGCTTCTAATTTGCTCGCTACCCATGACTCGTCAACATGAGTCGGGGGGGCCTCGGGCGCGTTGCGCCCCCGAAACGGGTAATTTTTATTTAAGCTCCCGTATAGTGATATTAAGAGATATTATAAGTTTAGGTTTTGGGCCCGTTTTTTGGGGATATATATATTTTTTCGCTATGATTGTAACGAGTTGAGCGGCTGTAAAACCGAAAGACCAAGCATTCGTAGCCCTAATCTTGGGTGAAACCGTAATCTCTGTGATTTCTCTTCTTCTTTATCGTGATTGTTCTGATATTCTTCGCGAACAAAAAACCCATCAGATCTAACCTTGTGATTTTCTCAGGATCATTGTCGAGGTCAATCCTTGAGTCCGACCCAATTTGTTTCATCCATTCGCATAATAGGAATATATGTTTTATGGTTTCTTGGGCCTAATTGCAGATAGGGCAGAGAGGGTCGAGTAGAATCTTGCGTTTCCATAAATTTTCTTTTGTAGGAAGAGCATTTTTGGCATGCACTCCAGATGAAAAGTCTAACCTTTGGAGGGGATTGTAGCTTCCAAATTCTTGACCATAGGTTCTAGGGAGGTTGATAGGAGGATGACACTCGATCTGCTGTTACATGCTTAATATCAGTCTACATAGGGTTACGCCTACTTTTGACTCTAGTGTATGCCTGAGCTTGACTCGTTACTTTGTTTCAACCAAAAGGAAGCTATCTTCCTCTCTATGACTCGACAAATGGAGACAAGAATTTTAAATATTGACATTGCGTATTGAGGCAGGGCTTGCACCACAGTTTTCAGCAGAATTTCCTTTCCTAACTTGAAATTAATTTCTTCTTCCAGCCTTGAAGTTTCATATCCACTTTAGCCAAAATCCAGGCAAACATGTTTTTCTTAAAATGACCCCAATTAGACGGAATACCTAGATACTTCCCGGTCTTCTCCATAATAGTACTCTCAAAGAGTTAGCCATGTTTTCCTTTCAACTCAACAGGCAGCCATGGCTAAAGGATACATCTTATTTATTAAGATTTATACCTTGGTCCGAAGCAATACAAAATTGGTTAAGAATATTTGTCAAATTCTGACATTCCCGGATAGTCCCATCAAGGAAGAAAATACCATCATTGGCAAATAGTAAGTGAGATAGTGTAGGAAAATATCTATTCAACTGGATCCCTTTTACACTCCCATCATCAATAGCCCATTTTAGAAGAATCGAGAGAACATTTGCCATAATTATAAATAGGTATGGAAACAAGAGTTCTCCTTGTCTAATCTCGCAAGCAAGTTTGAAGAAAGGAAGTGGTTCCCCATTCATCTTAACACTAAAGGTCACTGTTGAAATGTATTCTCTAACTAGAGGAACATATTCTTCACAAAACCCCATTTTAGACATACTAGCGCACAGGAAATCCCACTCAATCGATCATAAGTTTTTTGCATAACTAGTTTCAATAAGGCCTGAAATTTTTTTAGCTCTCTTCTGGACTCTCAATTGATGAATAGCTTCCACAAACACAAAAATATTATACTGAATTTGCCTAACCCCAATAAATGCACTTTGTTCCGGGGTAATAATATCATGAAGCCAAGGTTGCAGGCGACTAGCCATAACCTTTGAAATAACCTTGTGGTTAAAATTGTAATGACTTATTGGTCGAAATTGAGAGCCGCTTTTTGGATTAAGCACTTTTGGGATAAGAGAAATGAGAGTTCTATTTAAGGGAGGATCCAAAGTACTTGAGATAAAGAAATTCTTGACCATACTTCATAAATCTTGTTGCAATAAATCCCAATGGCGCTGATAAAAGTGCCCATGAAAACCATTTGGACTAGGAGCCTCAGACACTCCCATCTGAAAAAAACTGTGTTCTTTACTTTCTCAAGGGCAACTGGTGCCATCAGGGAGAGATTCATATCCCTCCCAACTAGGCATGGTCATTCATCGATAATAGGCTGAAAGATTCTGGGGCCCACCGAGTCATAAAGGCAGTGTTAGTACTCTAAAATGTGGTTCTTCAACTCGCTTGGGTTTTTGCACCAGTTTAAAATCATCTATTTTCAGTAAGGAAATTCTATTTCTTTGTTTTCTTTGAATTACCAAGGCATGAAAGAATTTTGTATTTTTATCACCCCATTTGAGCCAACTAATCTAGAACCTCATACTCCAATAGATCTTCTCCTATCTCTAAAGTTTTTCAATTTGTTTCGCAATACATCAGGCAGCCTCTATGTTGTAATCCCTTCCAGTGCTGTTAGTAATCTCGGTGAGCTTCTCTCGGAGATAGGTAATGTTTTAAGCCATTTGAGAACTTTCCTTTACTCCACTTAATCAGCACAACAACCATTTTCTTCATTTTAAAGGCCATATCCTTCTCAGGACCTTGTTGGTCATTCATATTTCCCTCACAAAATTCCTGTATTCGGGATGATCAGGCCAAAATGCTTCAAACTTGAATTCTTTCTTCCTCTTTTTCATGGTGGGGCTGTTGAAAGGATGATAGGGCTATGATCTGAGCCAATTGCAAGTAAGGCGTAGGCTTTCGCTTGAGGAAATAGAACCCTCCATTCAATGTCGCATAAAACTCTATCAAGCATTTTTTTAACGAGGGCTTCCCCTTCCTTATTGTTGGCCCAAGTAAAGGCACAACCTTTGCTTTCCATATCTATGAGAGAGCAATGATGTAAGAGTTCTTGGAAAGCAACGAGCCTGTAATTTTCTGCCTCTCTCCTTTCCGCTTTCCCCCAATGATACAGAATTTCGTTGAAGTCGCCCGCTACAATCTAGGGAAGAAGATTTATGGAAGCAATAGACTGAATGTTAGACCAAAGAGAGAGCCTTTCTTGGAAGTTAGTTGGTGCATGGATAAGCTAGGTATATGCCCCAAAGCGACCATGCTTGATTGCGATTTGGGCATTTGATTGTCCTTCCAATCTTATTAATGATAATGATGTGTTCATTCATTATGTCCAATTACTCTAATGAATAAAGTCCATAAGATCAATTATGACTGAGCCCATTCTCGAAATGTAGAGGATATGCGTGATAGGTTATTAGTTAGACCAATCTTTAAACTGTTCCCAATCAATGGGTCATTGAGTGGACGTTAATGATTCTATTAAGACTGGTGCGTTCTTAAACTTTATTATTGAGTATTGGAATATTCAAAGGGATGACGAGTCACAAGTCATTGGACATTAGATATCCAAGTTAGAACGTAGATGCTCGTATTGAACGAGTTCACTAAACGTGCTATACGTTGAACGATTAGCGAATATGGAAGTTTCGTGCGCAGTCAATGACTAATCGTTCACATTTTGGTCAGGTGTAAACGATCCTCAAACCTGAGGCACGACGATAACTTGTATATCGAGCGGCTATGGTTCACAAGTATGCATATTGGTGGGTCATCAATCCGCTTTTGTACTTGATGGCCATGGTTATTCACATACAAAGTCATAGGCGTGTGCAGCAATGGGATTTGTCTATTTATTATATACAAGGTTGATTCCTATGTGATATAATCATGACGGTGCATGGAAAATCCTCAGTCAAGGTTGTGATTGAGAATGTCTTGAGAATATGCATGTCAGATAAATCTGGGCGTATGATCGAATTGGTGGCTTGACTTACAATCCATGGGCTTTGTTTAATCGGGACATGGTAAGATAGGAGGATTGAATTACGCTGCAATCAAAACTGATAGGTTCATTATGTTCTTACAACATTCACACCGTCTGAGTAGTAACGATATATTGCTAGATGTCACTCATAGCTTGTGGTACCTAGAGATTGATCAGGATAGTCAGTTCTCTTGGTTATACTAATCTATTAGCATATGTTTTACTGTCAGCTCAATGATGAATTCAGGGATGTCACACACCATAACCAATAGGCAATGATATTGACATAGGAAATCGACATTTGCAAGGAACAACTATCAAGATAGTCGAACTGTAATTAGATCGAATAAGATTTTATTCTAATTTCTAATCACATACAAATAAGCATATGATGCTAGCACAACCTCAAGATGATCACATATTAATGTAACACCTGCACACGTCACAAGATGATAAGATTCATCATCCTAAAGGATAGAGGAATAAGGTTTGTTATTCAAAAGTAAGGCACGAACTACGAGACGATCACTATACGAAGATCAAAACGGCGACGGGATGGAGAGGTGAAGCGACATGGCTAGGCTGGAACCAGCTGGCTCGGCCAACTAGCAAAGCCACCTGTCAAAGGCAATGGAAGGATTGGCTAAACCAGCCGGCCCCTCCCTAATCCTAACCCCTATAAATAGGGGTTAGGGTTAAGAACAAATGGTTGGTCTCGCTTGATTCCTCATCCATTCGTGTAAGTTTAGGTGTCATTTTCTTTGTGCACACGTGAGATTATTCTTGTGTGAAACACTTGAGGGTCATGAGATTGTTCGTCATCAAAGGCAAGCACGGATTGTCTCGTTCTCAAGGTTGCTAGCACGATCGAGGCGACGATAGTCAGTGAGCTTCATCTTCCGTTTGTCGCGAGATTGGTAGTGTATCTGAATTAGAGGTTCGACATTTATGGGATCTCAAGAACACACGAACCAAGTCATCTTGAACGCGCTTTGAAAGGTAAGCCTAAAACCCTCTTCATGTGTGGTTTTTGATTGAAATACGTGGATGACCCGTAAGGAAGATTTATGTACATGTACGCTTGTTTGATTATTTTTATTGAGCAATGCTCTATTATTGATGATTTTTTTTTTGAAATTTCCCGTATGAAACCCGACAATATAAAAGTGATTCTCATCTTCCAATAGGTCTCAAAATCTGTGCAAAAAATATTTATAAAGTTCTCTCTGCTGTCCACTTTCTCCACCAACCCCTCCTTATCCCACCATAAAGCTAAACCTCCACCAATACCCATAGGATCAATGTGCAAGAATTCTAGTAGTTCGCCTCCTCACCCTCTCTACTATATGTAGTTTATTCTTAGTTTCCATTAAAAATACTAAATTAGGTCTCTCTTGAGCTACAAAGGCTCAAAGATGCTAGAATGTCAGGAGAGTACCTAAGCCCTGACAATTCCAGCTCAAAAATTTTATATATCCTCCAGTAACTTATTAGAGCTAGCTACCAAAGCCTACTTCTTAGAACCCTCTTCCACCGAGATCAGAGTATTCAGGAGTTATATTTCATCAAACTCATTAGAAGCAACCCCATGAGACATTTTTAGAGAACACTGATGAAGTTTTTGTAATGCAAGAGATTTACCCTTTTTCTTAATTTTCTTTTACGAATGTCATTCTTTAAGCAAGCCTTGGACCATGGGATGTCCGAAAGAAGTAGGGCTTTCCTGGATTTCTTCTCCCCAAAGGAGTCCATGTGTCATTCATAGGTTCTTTTCCTTTCCTCTTTGATCTATCCTCCGAGATAGCCTCCATCGATTTCTGCATATTTTGACATTAAGTCTCAATTGGCACAACTACTTCTTCAACAGCAGCATGAATTTGTGTTTCTAGGACCATATTATCTTCATTAGGCAAAGGAAACTTGTTCCCAAAAAGAGTTTCCAAAAATGACTAGCTTCCTATGCTTCTACTTTAAGCCAAGAGCCGAACTTACTGTCCCCAACTCTTCTTGGATCAGTTTCTGTGTATTGCACTTTGTCGTAGCTAGTCATGAAATGCCCAATCCTACCACAAGAATAACAGAATCTAGGCAGTTGTCTGTACTTAAAGTCAGCCCAAAGCGATCATCATCTAAATTCAGTATCATTCCCGGTAAAAGACGGTTATTGAGGTCTAACATCACCTAACATTCCCAACTTACAGAGACCGCCCTCTTTGGCATCCATTTTCACATCCACCACATTTCCAATAAAGTTACCAACCCATCTAAGAATGAAATCATTAATCATAAGTAGTGGCAGTCCAACTACTTGAACCCAGAATGCATAATGAGTGAAGCTGTGATGGTGAATAGGCACCTTAGGTACGAATTTCTGGAGAATCAGTAGATTGCTCGAAAAAGACCAAGGGCTTGCATCTAGCACCCTATTCATCATCATTTCTGATCTAAAAGTGAAGGAAAAGATATCCTATTCATGCTGGTTACACACAAACTCTTCGGTTTTCCATGCTTTCTACATTGTAATGAGAAAGGCTTGGACGTTAATGTTGGGATTAGAGTACAGCTTACCCAACATATTAAGACTCCATAGATTTAGCTTGTTTTCAAGCCAACCTCCGTTACATCAGCAACAAAATCCTTGTCCACAAATTTCCGAGACTATTGCACAGGCTAGCCAGACGTTGCTTTTTGTCAACCATATTATCCATCTTGCTAACTGATGTTTGATTACAGGCATCACAAATGGGTACCAGTTCAACACCTTAAAGCTCCAGCAACGTAGGGAGATCCTAAACCAAATGAGTGAAGGCACAACCGAGAACTAGACTTCCACTCAAAAGGCTATTGATGAAAGCCCGGATTTCTGAATGAAGGGAGCTCTAAGCAAACATGGAGAGACCAAGGCCAAGGATTAGGGTTTTGAGGAAGTAAGGGTGAACCCACTAAAATGTGAGAAGGGGTTCAATAGAACATTGGTGGCAAGGAGTACTATCACTGACGTGGGTACGAGAGAAAGAGGGAGGAAATTTTGTACGAAGATAGAACAGGGATAGCCCAAAAAGATGGGTAAAGAGTCTACAGAGGAAACTGGCGTAGAGAAGTGAGGAATTGGGTAGTGGTGGAAGCGAGTGTGATTTCCATGGCAGGGGGGAAGAGAGAGTGAGGATTAGAGTTTAGCTATCACCGTGGATAGGTTTGCTCTTGAAAAAGAAAGAGAGGCTCTTACCAGAAAAGGAGAGAAAAAAAATTGTTATGGATTGATTGAGTGTTTTAAAGAAAAGTTAATCAAGAGTCATTGGGGTGCCCACAGGTGTGTGACAATTTATACAGTCTCTCTATTGTATTTCATTTCGGGATAACGACACAAATAATCGATGAACTTTGATCAAATGTGCAAGTTGGTTCTTGAATTTTTAATTTAATCAATATGGTTTCTAAACTTTAGTTCAATATATAATATGGTCCGTGAACTTTTAATTTGATGAATATGGTTTCTAAATTTTTGAAGCATGCTCAACTTAATCTATGAATTATAAAAAAGATGTTCAACATAGTTCTTTCATGATTTCAAGTTTGGGACGACTTTGAACATTTTCTTATAGTTCAAAGACTAAGGGGCCTGCATGGTAACCATTTTAATTTTTAATTTTGTTCTTGGAAATAGTAAAGAATGAGAATTATGTTTGGTAACGCAAATAATTCTGATCCTGATTCTGTTCCCAGAATCAGTTTTAAAGAATCATAATCAGTTTTAGAGCAAAATCTAAAACAAAAAAAAAGTTGGTTTGGAAAAAGAATCACTTTTGAAAATCATAAAACGGAATGAAATCCCATAGCTCTCACTTTTCCCTTTCAATCCTCTAGTCACTTCTCAACCTAATAAAAAAAATTAAAAAAATTGGGAATTTTTTTAAAAATCACAAAAAATTTAGAAAATTCCTAAAAATAGAAGAAGCTTAGATTAGGCTAGTTTGACCTCATTTTCATAATTTTAGGCCTAAATTTCCTAGATTTCATAGATTTCACTCTTATATAAAAAAAAAATATCGTAGAAGATGAGGGCATCCAACATACGGACGGTAACATATATACTCATAGCCATGCATCACAAAATATGATCATCTACACGTGGAGCTAGAGCCAAATACCCATTTGGATTTAGGACAAACGTTGCAAAATGATAGTAAAGGACTTGTACTTCGTATCAAGGAGGATAATTTATTTTTTTTAGTGAATAATTTGGTTATTCGGTTGTTATATTTGTATGTATTTGAACAAAGCAACATTTAAAGAAAAAAATGAATCCTTGGCATTGGAACTTGTCTCATATTTCAATCGAACTTCAAATATCATGTATTAAAATTTGTGTTTCATTTATGAGATGCTAAAAAAATAAATGTATTTTAAATTATTTTAGTGTGCATGAGATATTAGTCTTCAATTTAGAATGAAATTTTACAAAGTAACTACATAATTATTTGACTTAAATGAAAAAAAAAAATAGGAAGAGCAATAGTTTTTTGAAACAGAAATTTTGTGTAATTATCAAACGTGTTTCTGATTCTCTAAAACTCATTCAAGAACAGAATCAGAAAAAGTCATTTTAATCAAAATCAATTTTTTGGAACAGAATGGTTATAATGCATGCCCTAAGTTGAACATATTCCAAAAGTTCGGGGATCACATTACACATTAAGTTAGAGTTCATGAACTATATAAGTTAAATTAAAAATTTAGGTATCATATTGCACATTAGATCAAAGTTCAAGAGCCGTTTGTATCATCTTCTCTTTCATTTTCGATACACATTGCGAATCTCACAACTAGAGGTGTCGATACGGATTCGAAACTCATTTTTTTAACTTGTTTTTAGCGGGCCGCATTGCAAATGGGTCGCTGATAAATCTATAAATGGGTGAAAATGAATTTAAGGTATCTAAGCATAACTTTATATGGGTTGAATATGGGCAATTAGTTTATTACCTTCAAGTTACCGCTATAAATCGAGCCATACAAACAACGACTACAAGCCCATTCGAGTCACAAAGAATAATATCTCGATTTTACGAATAAGAAAAAAAAACATTTGATAAATTGTGCCACAAAATTTATTACCTTGAACACCAAAAGCTCTTCTTGGAAATTTGGCTCGCAAATAGCATGCATTTTTTCCAACAACTAACTTAAATTAGAAAATCACTCAAACTAAACTTCGGGCGACAAGAAGAAAGCACTGAATTCGATCCTCTTACTTTTTGGCGACCTCGAAAAAAAAATAAACGGTCGTCTGGTTGAAAAACTTCGGCAATATGTCGACCTTGATGAATTTGTGCCTAGGTACGATCGACATGGCGGCTCGCCGGCCACGACCGAATACCAAGACGGCGTCGAAGACCGAACGAAGCAGCAACATTTCCAGTTTCGCTGGCTTCGGTCGCGAGAAGAAAGAGCCTCTGTGGCGGTGCGTGGAGAACTGCGGCGCGTGCTGCAAGCTGGACAAGGGTCCATCCTTCGTCACTCCCGAAGAGATCTTCGATGACCCTGGCGACGTCGAGGTCTGATTTTCAAATCGCGATTGGTTTCCTTCTCGTTTGCATCATCCCATCCACACCAGCTGTTTGATGAAATGACTCACGGGCGTAGTAACTTGAGGGTAGATTTATCGGGCGCAAATTTAAACCTCTTCCAGTGAGTTCGCTTGATACTGTGTGTGTTCTGTTTGACAGGGTGCAACTTTTTGCTCAAAAAATTTTAATTAGTCAGAGAAAAACGGGAACTTGTTTTGATATTTTAGCATTACAAAGAAGAACCTCATTTGGTGCATGACGTTGTGTCTTCGCCTCTACCACATCGGCCTGCTTCTTTTCTTTTCTGTTTGCGTAACTGCGACATGCATCGTTAAGCTCGCTATGACAATGTTTGCTCGGCTTCTCATTTTATCGTTGCAATTCCAGCTTTACAGAAGCATGATAGGTCCGGATGGATGGTGTGTACACTTTGAGAAAAGCACACGCAAATGCTCAATTTATCCGGGTAGGTACTCCTTTCACAACGGCGGTAGAATGGGACGGAAAGTGGGTGGAGTGGTTCTGGTGTGAAACTCTGACTTGATTTTGCAGACCGTCCCTATTTCTGTCGTGTTGAGGAGGATGTCTTCAAGTCATTATACGGAATTGATAAGAAGAAGTTCAATAAGGAGGCATGCGGTTGCTGTAGAGACACCATCAAAGCAATATATGGTGCGAACTCGAAAGAGTTGGATAATTTTAATCGAGCCGTTAGAAGCTCTGATCCCAACTAGGAAAATGAACCTGGATGGCCCGGCTTTGGATGCTTAAGGCCATCTGTTTCTAAAAGAGCTGGTGTTCTAGTACAGTCTAGAATTATTCCACCAGGTATTGAAGTGGTGCTAGCTTATTATGTTCATAATGGGCACTCTTTTCAAGTTGACAATAATTGAGAGGAAATTCATTAGTCTTGCAGGTGGGGGGAATTTTGCCAGTATCCTATATGGATGATCCAGTCTGCATGGATGATGGGCGGAACATTGTCGAGTAATCAGTCCAAGAATGTCTCAAGAATCTTCATGCACAGTTAAGTCTGCACTAATTTGTCTCGGATTTGTTTCTAGTGTACTTTTTACCAATGCGTAGTTAAGATGGTGCTGTAGGAGCTGCTATACTAGGTTTAACTTTGCAACGTTGCTCTGTTTGTGGAATATCATCTGTAAATCCCTACAAATTTGGGTGGCTAATCATCTAGTTCTCTTGGTGCATCCCGTGGCTATTCTTGTCCACTGTAGATTCAGGGCAGATTAAGTAGGAGATTGAGTCATCTTTCATTGAGGTGGAATTGTAGATACCTTTGTATGTTGTCTTCTGATTCTCCGTGGACCTAATCCTCCCAAACCACAATGGCAGATAGAGGAGTCGGCACTGTCCCCATGGGAATAGGTTTTGCGCAGCTGCCTCACGAAGTGAGAGGTCCTAGGTTCAACCCCACGTTGTACATTCTTTGTGTGTAATCTCTGATTCGCATGATTTTTGCGCCTTTCGGATGCTCCCGCGTAAGATTTCCAAACGAGCCCAATATTGTCAAGTGAAATCATGAAGTACCGGATCCAAGGTTTCAACCCATACTAGAACCTAAAAGCTTAGTCTATCAAGCAGGCATCATTTCGGCAACTCATCAATTTCAAAAATTATTATACACCATACCTATAGTTGTGGAAAGTGATTCCAAGACCTCCAGGTACAGTTTTGGGTTCTGGGATCTTCCTTTCAGCTATTGGACGGTTTTTTGCATGGGATGATGCTTAGCACTGCTTGATTTTAGGATGTGCAATCTAAATCGGAAAATGGCAAAATTTCCTAAATTTGAAAAACAGCAACCATTCCACGAAGGGTCCAAAGTTGATTACCGGATAGAGGTGGCAACATGTAGAACACATTTTTTAATATTTAAGGCCTCATATCTCGCCGCTCAACCTTTGGTCCAATCTCAATCGACCCCAGGATGAAGGCCAAATTCGAGATCACAGCACGCATTTTCCTATCGTCTCCCATGCTCCATCCACCAAGGAAAATGACAATTTTAGTGTCAAAACTTTCAAAACGATTATTTAAGTGTCAAATTTTTTGCAAAACGATCACTTCAGTGCCAAAACTTTCAAAATCATTACTTAAATATCAATTTTTAAAAAAAAGAATCACTTAAGTGTCAATTTGTTTGAAAAACGATCAGTTCAGTGCCACATCCGGCGATCTAGAATTGGCATTGAAATGATCATTTAAAAAAATTGACACTTAAGTAATCGTTTTTTTAAAAAAAATTAACACTTAAGTGATCGTTTTGAAAGTCTTGGCACTAAAGTGATTGTTTCTCAAAAATTTTGGTACTGAAGTGATCATTTAAAAAAAATTGACACTTAAGTGATCGTTTTGAAAGTTTTGATACTAAAGTGAAAGTCGTACATACCTTTTTGATGCTAAAAGTGTTCTTTTCCCCATCCATAGGTATTATAGGTGCGCGCTGACTAATTCCATTGAAATAAACAACATGAATGCCAAAGCTTGGTTGCTCGATGAATAATCACTTGTGGACAGGGCCTCCACTGCACCCTTGAACATCTTAAACCACTGGGATAACGACACAAATAGGTTTTGAACCTTGATTCAATGTGCAATGCGATCTTTGAACTTTAGCTTAATGGTCGATATGGTCCTTAGACTTTTGGTACATGTTTAGTATAATCCTTCCCTTAATTTAAGATCAATGATATCATTGAATATTTTCTTATAGCCCATGGACTAAATTGAAGATGCACTAAAAGTTCAGGAACTATATCGAACAAATTAAATGTTCAAGAACTATATTGCACATTGAATCAAAATTCGGACACTATTTGTGTCATTTTTCCTAAAATGTTCCCAAACCCTCCGATCTTGTTGGCTTAATAGCCGTAACCCAGCAGTTGCACCATGGCGGGTGGAAAACAACACGAGCATCTCCATCTTCTGGTCACATGCCCTCTTCAACCCCGAGCAAGTTCAATTCCACCTTGTTCTCACTTTCTACCGACTAGTCTCGTCATCTTTCATGTTGCAGAGCAGCTCCACATCTTGTTTCTTTGAGGTGCTGGGACCTAATGTATTGGACCTGTCAGCCGTATACAACTTGCAGGATTGTGAAGTTCTCGTGGTCGATCTTCGTCGGAGAGATTAATTTTGCGGCACGCGCAGCACACACGGAAGAAAATGCCATTGCAAACAGGCCTGATTTTGTGAATTATGTGGATATAGCAGCCTCTTAAATGTGAGAGTTCGGAGTTCCTTAACTTTTAGATTGGCCTGATCGAGTGGCTTGTGAAACAACAGCACGCGTAGTTCGTTTGGCTTGTCCTCAAATCCTAAGTCAATGAGATTCAAAAGTGCTCTGTCGAAAGAAGATCGACGGTCGGGCCACCCCAAAATGCAGTTTCTGGGCACTTTGCCTGTGGTCGATGAATAGGGGATCTTCCGTGGAGCCTACCCATTTCACGACAGACAGTGTACAACATGCAAGGAGCTGTTAATTCCTTACCTTATCACACTATCTGCCAAGCAATAGCTTGGCTTAGCGAAAGTGGAGTTGAAATCTAAAACTCAAATATTCTTGTGGTCGTCAAACTGAATTCAATCTAATGTAGAATACCTGGTTTCTAGTATTCTTCATACTGGTCATCAACTACAAAGCAACGAATTAAATCTAACATTAGATAAAGCACGTAACCATGTACCTGTTGAAATAATTGCTGCAAAATCAAATGTATTTGGGATTTTTTCACTTCTAAAACAAAGGAACGAACACTGTATTACCAATTGCAATAGCCGAAATTAGAAAATCTCTACTAAAGACTGGTGAAACTGTTTGGTAAAACAGATCATGATGGTTCGGGAACTTAACCAAATGCGAACCTTCAACATCCTTCCCCTTCTTGTTTTCAGCTGCTTTAGGATGATGAGAGCATTAACCAGCTCGACCTAGTCCCACAACCTATGATGATGTTCCCGTGCACAACTCCGTTCCTAGCCCCAATAATCAATCTCCGTACCGCTCCTGGCTTTTGCTGACTCCACAAACAATGCAAAGGGTCAGAATACTTCCAATCCTAGAGCTCCAAGAAGCAGGCTAGGTATAAAGGGTGTCACAAACATCTACAGTGCCCTGAAACCAAATCCCATCCGATCTGCTGCCGCTTCAAACCCGCAGTCCTCCAGCCAAGGCAATGTGAAGCCGGGCCCGATCCCGTCCAAGGCACATGTATGCTTGGATGCCCATAACAAGGTTAGGGGCAGTGTGAGCGAGCCGTCCATGATTAGCTCACATTAGAGTTGTTTGTTCACAATTATTACGAATAAAAGCTTCCTCTTCCCCGACATCGTATTTTATACCAATTTCATTGAATTCTTGTATATAATGAGATTATTCTGTCGTATGGAAGATTAAGTTCCACGTAAGTTTAATCAAATCATGGGCATCTTCTAAGTTGTTGATTGACTGATATCCTTCTGTGTGTTTTTGGTTTTCCTTTTCCTAGTCTAGATCTGCATCGACAGTTCTCAGTTTCATACGAATCTCAGCTTCCTATTGTTAAGAATAATAAGTAAAGCATTTACAAGTTGGTATCAGGGAGAAAACCACCAAGCCATCTTCTGCTTTGATTTTTGCATCGACGATCATATTCTCAACATATATGATGCCATCTCAATCTGAAGAGAAGACATAGACTCTTAATTGGTGAGCATAGGAGAAGAAACCAGGCCAGGTGAGGTAAGTCGACGTGATGCTGCTAACCGTGGCAGCGCCGACAAGCATGTTCATCACCACGATCTGAAGCTGAACAGCCTCGAGGGGTGAAGCGCCTCCCATTATGAGACCAGTCATTGCTCCTGGAAGCGTGATCAGGCCCACTGTTTTGGCATTGTCCAACACCGGCGATAGTCCAACCACCAGGGCTCTCTTCACCGGTTGCTTTATGGCCTGATCAGGGGTCGCACCGAGAGCCAATGCCGTCTCCACCTATCAAAAAGTTCATGAATTATTAGTTAAAGAGCGAAGTGCCGAGGGAAGTAACCTGCATTTTTCCTTATATTAAGGAGAAAATCTATATGAAGATGGTTGCATAAAGTTTATATGGAAGAGCTGGGTCCTAGACAAAGTAGTTGCCCTTATCAAATTCATCAATGAGAACTTTCTTCATCATCTTCCGAACAAGTTTTAGTGAACATTTTCCAGGAGGAAAGAAAGGATCGTTAGCCAATATGATTTATGGTGGCAAACCTGATTGATCTGTGACTTGACGTCGTCTCGAAGTCGCTTCATGGTCACTCCAGTTACTGTCATCGAATTTCCAATCATCATCCCTGCAATCGGTATAATATACCGAGGAGTGAAAGGAAATACGCGCAACAGCACCAACACGAACATGGTCACTGAAGTTCCTGCCAAAATCGAGGCTCCGGCGATGTACTTGCCGTTGGGCACGTGCTTGGCTCGTTGTCCTGCTGTGTGACCAGCAACACAAACCTGCACTCAATGGAAGAGGGAAGGAAAAGATCAACAGAAGTCCCGTTTTCACTTCCCAGGCGGGGTTCACCTTATCAGCTCCTAAAAAATTTACTCGGCAAGGGGAACGCACACGAGATAATGAAAACTCCATATAAGCCTCGCCATTGCATTTAAAGCTACCACTGAAATCTTTCGATAAAGTGCCTTCGAATGTAAGGTTTATATAAGAAGCAGATTGTAGAATGAGCATATATGGCTCAACTAAAATTCTCCAACTTGTCGCCTTAATTTTCACATAAATTTGGTCGACTCAGAAAGAAAAGCAGGAGGGAGATTCCGTGGTTATGATTCCGATGAGATTTTCCACCTCTGTTCGATGCGACCCAAGCTCTGGAAATCTCCAGGTACATGAATGGACTGGAATTATCCATGCTTGCGCTCGAGTTAAACGTGATATCTTCTCTCAAATTTCCACCCGCTAGGAATGGTAATATCTGCGCCCCGACCGAGTTCAGAGTTCCATGCCGATTATACTGATCGAAAACAAATATTGTTGCATTTCCTGGGCGACATCAGTTTGTCGAGACTGCATAGGATCGGATGGATCGACACTCATAGATAAGAGGATTTTCCTGTAACGTTTTGCTAGGCACAGGACAAAAGAGGCACGAGTCTCAGACATACAGAGAAGTTTGTATAACTGGGCGGAAAAGAAAGAGCCTTGCTTTCGAGTGTCGAACGTTTGAAAAACTCCTACCATCAATCAACCAACTAAAACAAAACCAACCAAGCGTTTGCGAAATCGAAGGAAAAGAAAAAGGAAAAAGAGCTGATCAGAGGAGGAAGAGGTTTGCAAACCATGAAAATGTAAGCCAAGAAGATCCAAGCGACGTTTTCGCTGCTGAAAATGAGGTGCAGAACGAAGCCGATCACGGAGAGCTGAAGAAAAGCTCTGAAGATGGAGTAAACCATCTCCCTCTCCAAGCCCAGCCTCTGCAAGTGCGACAGCCCCACCGCCATCGCCACCACGGCGAGCGCGGCCACCGGCTTAATCATGCCCTTCGCGAAGTGATACGCAGCAGCCATCATCATAGCTCAGTCAGAGAAAGAAAGATGGGCCAATTTGGACCGTGTCACCAGAGAAAAGAGTGAGTGATTGTGGAGATAACGCACGTCGGTTTAAAAGTCTTTGGTACGTGGAATCTGATGGGGGCTTAGTGTGTCTTTTCTTGCGGAAATGGTGGAGTACGGAAGTTGCAAAGAGTGAGCACCAGACAAGGAAAGGCCATCTTCTATAGATTTAGCTAAACATAGATATAGCACGTCATATCCCACTGTTCCTTAGTACAGAATTTGATAAGTTAGGATTTGCTATCGATCGGTTTAGTCGAACAAGTTTAGTCCACGGTATCCCTATTGTAGCCTCTCTCTCTTTTTTTTTTTTTTTTTTGGGGGGTCACGCACCTGCTACTCAATATCTAGACTAGGGATAGTCACTCTGCATGACACCCACGACTCGAAAATCTTGAATTAGCGACTAAATGCCAAAAGTGACAAAGCCAGGAAGTTTCTTGGTAACGATCCCAATTTAAAATGAATTCTGGCATTTTCGGCGATCAACGACGGCCCAGATCCCTTATGCTATGTGTGATTGCGGAATTGCCACTGCATATGAAACGGCACCAATTGAATTCATGATCTCATAGAAGATAGCTCCCAACTATCACCAGACCAATCAATTCAATGGTTTCAATGGGTGAGTACTTGGCACAACCGAAAGGGAATACAGCCCACTTGGAGAAAATGAAAGGACAAATCTTGTCGATCCCAGATTCTGCCTTGCTCGGATTAGCGGATGACTGTGTGGATTGCAATAAAGTCAAGGAGGCTTTCTTTTTCCCTTATCTCCTTCCTCACACACTTTTGAAAAATCTTCAAATAGCGCACTCAGAGCACTTGCCATCGGGATTTGAGGTGGGTGATTTCTTGTAACACGTCAATTCTTCAATCCCCAGAGGGTCTCTCTCTCTCTCTCTCTCTCTCTCGCTCGCAATATGTCCATTTCGTATGTAATGCATTGGGTAGTTCAAGTTGCTCACGTACATCAATCAATCAATTGTCAATAAGCCAATCGAACCTCAATGGCCCAACCATGCATTCCCACTTGGAATGACTTTGCAAAAAAAGATTCTCTAACTATACCCTTACACATACCTTTCCTTTTTGAAGCAACATGGGCGGCTGATGTTACTCCCTTAGCAGCAACTTAGAAAACTAAACTGGAAAAAGACGTTGGAAGTGAATGACACAGTCATGAAACTGGAATTTTCTAATTCCGAATGCAGATAATTAGGTGGCACCTACACCAAATAACGTCAATTGAATATGGCAGCAGCCGCAAGCATGACAAAGTGCCTCATAAGAAATATAGTCCTGAGATGACCTGCTTTTAAGTGCGTTCATCACTCAGATTGTATGATAATGAGCGCAGTCGGCACTAGATTAATTAAAGAAATATAGTCCTGAGATGACCTGCTTCTTAGTGCATAGTCCGATGATTTGAATGATAGATGCACCTAAAGACGAGCCCGCAAGAAGACCATAGCATACCATACCTAAATAAAGAGACGACACATACCGAAGTGGGTAAAAAAATTTTAGGCACCTTTCTTCTTGGATGATCCTCAGCAAAGAGAACAAAGACATGAGCAACCTTTCTCGGCCTTCTGGCTGAGATCAGGTGCAGTATTTGTTCATACAAATTTAACAAAGACAAGATTTGAAGCAAAACGACACCTAAGATAGGTAGCGCAATAATTGGGGCACAAAATCATTTACGGTTCATTCAAATTCCTAGGGTACTTTTACCATCCTTTGGCCAATCTGTGGTGCTCAGCATCTGCACTCAGAAGGTATGAATTCAGCGACCAGCTTACTCAACCGCCCTTGCTTATCTTCACCTTGTTTCCGTATTAGAGGCCTTACCTTTTTGATACGGCATCAAGCTCCTTCGACTTTTGTTAGTGGATTTCTGGTCTTTCCTGATGACCTTTAGTGCCAATGACTTCAGAGGAACCGTGATGTCCAAAGGGAGTAGAATATCTTCCAGCTCATGCCACTCAAGATCTTCAGAGTCGCCGTCTTCGTAGACCACCCTGTACCAGCCGGTTTCCTTATCAAACTGCACAACGGTACCAGAAAAATATCTCCCCTCAAACAGTTTCAAAACTTCTCTCCCTTCTATCCATTCACCAAAATCTTGCATGCCAGGTAACTTCGCCTCATGCTTGAAATCAGAAAAAACAGGAGGGCCATTGGTAGAGTTCAACTTTGGTACCCCATTAATTACTATAGCTGGTTCTCCAGGCAAGACATACACTCCTGCCGACGATGAGCTTAATTCTAGTTCTTTGCACGTTTCTTCCATCTATGGTTGTCTTCATATATCCTGAGACACTGAATGGAGAAATCTATTAAGATGCAGATCACACCGCGGGGTTTTGTCTATTCTTCCTTTTGAATCCAGTTTATTTAATCAAACCCATGCCATAGTAAGTATATCTAAAATAACGGAAACCACACTAATAAACATTTGACTGAGAAGCGGTAGACAAAAAATGTTCAGCTGAAAATACAACTCAAAGCAAATATATGACAGCAGAGAACCAATCTATTTACCAAGATATAACCAAAACAAGTGAGTCAAAAAGTCAAAAGACATATTCGAAAAAAGATGCTTGACAGGAGTGTGACACAAAGTTTATGTAGCCCAACATCATTAGGCAGAGCAAAAATGCATAACCAACCACCCTGAAATCATCGGTTGAAGAAACAAGAGTGCCAATATTCTAAACAGCAAGCAATACCACATAGGAAAGAGGAAAGCCAAAGGTCTCCTTGAGCTTCAGGTTTGAATTTCATAATTATCAGTCAGAGTGAAAAACTGTAAAGTATATGCAGCTGAAATGATGAAGATAATTTAGGTCAGTTTCAAGTGTAAAAAACCTCAAGTCTAGAGAAAAATAAAGTTCATAGTTAATAGTTCTCTATCTCACTGATTTTTCCTTTTTTCCCTTTTGGGTATAACAGAGGGCAAAAGCCCCAATAATTAGAAAGTAGCTCTCATAGTTGCACTGGCTTGATTGCCCGACAACAAATAAAGAATCTCCTTCAGATGATAAACCGAAGACCAAAAATATTTGGACTAGTAACTGAAGTTAATCTGAAAATCAACGTGCTCTACTGAAATTCCTGTATCTGCATAAACCATTTTAGTAGAATGGGACACTATCAAGTGAGGGTTTTCCTCTAGGCCCCAAACATTTAATTAACTTTGAGACCGTTAAATCATTTACCCAGTAGAAAATATGCCATGATCTTTGTATGTGCAGAGCTAGCATCCAAATCGATACATCCACATGCTTGAGCTATTTTACAAAAGGTAATGACTGGAATAACGACAAGAACTCCAAGAATGATTTCTTTCAGTAAAAGTCCAATCTGTTACATATTTTCTGCCAGCCATCATCTACCGAGTTTATCCACAAAGTACCTCTGAGAACGAGGACATATAATTACCGGCAGTTGACCACAATTTGGTGTCCAAACCAGATAGGTTCCTGCCTTCTCTAATATGGTACTTATACTAATACCTTGATCAATGCTGAAACCTCAAGAGAAAATAACAATCTCTAGTAATGTGAATTCTTCCTGGTCAGCAATCGAACACAAAAGCATGAGGGTAGCAATAACAGCATGGAATACAGTGGAATGAATTTCTGGGTTTCGGGTTTGTCTCATGTTGTTGCCACCACCTCCCTTCACATCCTCTTTTCGTCAGTCTCATTTGTTGCACATACGAAGAATGAGCCCCCTGACCTAAACTCTTTCAGCGTCCAATAAAGCTTTTCTCGTCCCTAACATTCTAGTATATTCACTCGCACGAACAGCACTTACAATCTCGTATAGAAAGGACAAACTTCAAAAAACAAAATGTTCACGTCGGATAGGATTGTGACACGGTCCGGGAGAAAGGGGTAATCCAAAGAGGTCTTCTAGACGAAGAACGGATCGTGTTTGGTCGAGGAATCTCCAGGGAATTCTAGAACGATCCTAGGGGCGGGCGGAATTGTAATTGTACACTTTTGTATTTATTCCGGGTAGATGGTAGTTGGGGAGATCTAATCTCCACCGTTAGATCAAAGGGGAGATCTACGGATTATATTGCACGAGAACTTGTATATAAGGGGCTCTCCTCCCTCTCATTTGTATCATCTCATCTCATGAGTAATACAATCCAAAGCTTTTCTCTAGTTTCTCTCTCTAGAGTGTTGTGAGGTGAGTGGGGTGAGGCTGACTTGGGAAGGTTTTCCTAAGGCCGCACGAGCGATTGAGTGGTGATTCGATCAGCCCGTGAAAATTACATATTTTTATACGATTTGACCCAGCATTTCCCCAGTAGGGAAGTGTAAAGTCAAAAGTGGCGATTTGGTTAGAGAATTTTGTTTCAGGGGAAGTCTTCCAGGAAACTTGTTCCTCAAACACCACGCAAATGCAATTCCAGATCAATCCCAATACCGCTCAAAATCAAGAATCACACAAACAATAAGAAAAGGACATAAAAGACCAAGCAAAGAAAAGGGTGCTTCCAACTCTACAAGACAAAATGATATAAGCGAAATCATAAAGAAACTAGAGATATCACAAGACGATTCCCGGAAGCCAATCAGACTGCATAAGAATCCACAAATTGAACAGAGACTAAAAGCCCAGGCTCCTTCAAAGTACTCCTACGCGCATAATAATATACTCGAATTACAAGCTTCACCCGGCATTCAAATGGGTGCTCAGGATCGCAACTGAAGATGCCCAAATCAGCGAGGGAAATGGAACAAGTCTAAACAAAACGATGGAAAGCTTGACGCAGCACGACATGTACCTTCGAACGACGATTGGTCGCCTATAAATTCGCAGCACAAATCATGCAAGAACGCAGAGCGACATGCACCTTCGAACGACGATGTTTCGCCTGAAATTCGCATTCGCAGTAGAGATCATCCAAGAAACAGGACACGAGAGAGAGAGTCATGAGTGCTTTAAAAAAAAAAGCAGTAGGGTAGGAAAAAATGAAAAGACGAAGAGGAGGAGGAGGGGAGGAAGAAAAGGGTTTTTTCGTAACTCTACTGTTTTGGGTGTGCAGAGGAAAAAAAAATAAAAATAAAAATAATATATGGTATTTTCGGTGTTATCTGTTTATCTACTTTATTTTTAGGGGGGTCAAAATCTGCTTATCTACTTTTTAATAATCTAAAAATTGTTCTGTCTTGTCCAAACAAAATTTTGATAACTGGTAGAGAAAAAAAAAAGATTAATATCGCGAAAAACTCCAAACTAGTATACATATAATAAATTTACCCCGAATTATTTTTGTAACCACCAAAAACACTAAACCAGTATATTTGTAACAAATTTACTCTAAACTAATTTTTTTTTACCATGAAAACCTCAAACTATTACAACAATAACAAATTTACCTTTTGTTAAATTGGATTAAAATCACGAAAAATCTCAAATTGATACACTTATAATAAACAGAGGGTAAAAAGCCCAAACTGATATATCTATGAATTGTCACATGCCATCCAACTTAATAATTTGACGTTAATTTAAAGAAAATTAAAGAAAGGTAAATTTTTCATAAATATACCGGTTTATGATTTTGTGTGGTCAAAAAATAATTTGAATAAATTTATTACAGGTGTATCAATTTGAGGTTTTCTGTAGTATTAACACTGAAAAAAATGCTTTATTGACGCTAAAGTTATACCGACCCCGACAACATATTTCGCTAAAGTTATACCAACCCCGACAACATATTTCTTTCCTTAGGGTACACTTTTTTTTAAATTCGCCTTAGGGTACAGTTAAGACGGTAAAATTTTATAATTTGTCACCTTAAATTGTAGTCAGTGGCAACGAACCTTACTCTAACTATTTGAGAGGGTGAAAAAAAGGGTTAAAGCGGCATATTTCATGCTCTCAAGTTACGAGGTTTTGGCACAGTTGCAGAATCGAAGAATGGCCGTTGAGATTCGGGAATAAATCAACGCACCTACCCTCCTTTGATACAGTTGCAGGAGTTCTTGGTTTATCCGAAATGAAATCATATATTGGCACCGACGCCCAAATCCAACAAGCCTATGGAATCGGCACAAATCATGCTCAGTTACTGAATAACTTATAGTTCATTCGATTCTTTTATATTAAAAATTCACGCGTCAACACGTGCCCTTTTGTCATCGGCAAATTCGATTTTCCTTTGCCGAATATTGTCTTGGTCAGATTTATAATTCGACATGTTTTTCCACGGAAGCCGCATTTTTGTGTAAAATCTTCTTGCGGCCCTCTATCTTTGTCCTTAAACAATTGTTCGTAGTTAGACATTCTCATTGTCAATTCAAATAAATTGTCAAAGTTTCGGCCTTTAACATTTTCTCTTAGATTGAATTTTAATCCAATAAAATTCAAAGTACTTATCTCTAGCCTTTTTGAATCGAGCAACAAACTAATCGGCCGACTTATTATTGTATTGATAGAGTGCAGTCAAATTAGAAATCGATACCTCAGGGATCGTTTAATAAAATTGAGAATGGAATTTTTCGACATCTTTGCCCAATTACACACTGAATTAGGTGGTAGGTTGATGACCAAGCAAAATCCGCTTTCGACAAAGACAAATTAAATAACCTAAGTCTTGAAAACTCATTTGTCTCTTCTTCTCCGCATTGTGTAATAAATCAACAAATATGTTCAATAGTCGATTGTTCATCTTTGTTAGTAAAAATGACAAATTCAGGGATTTCAAAGCCTCTTAAATATCGGATATTATCTACCCACAGGGTAAGGTTTATGATATATGGGCCTAGGAGTTCCCCCTTCTAGATCCATCCATCCCATTATCAATCTTGTTGTTTGCTTTATAATATGTTGCTCCCTCAAGGGTCTTGCGTAAGGAAGACTTGACCAGTGTGCCCCTTAGGTAGCGATTGTGGCCTCGATAAGTTATTCATCGGGTTTTTTAACAAATAGGGTTTTCAAAAAAAATAAAAATTATTGATTTGGGTTATATTTGAAAAATTTACAAATTTGGGGTCCATCCGATAGCCTCGGTGCCGGACGGAACCCAGTTCGGCACTTTGAGTGCCCAACTTCATAGTTCGGCACTTTAAGTGCCGAACTGGGCACGCTTCCCCCAACCCAAACAACCCCCCCCCCCCCCTCCCCTTCTATTACTCTCTAACAATGCCTGGCCCTTCTGTAGCTTCACGTGAAGAACTTAGAAGCCTGAATGCTTCAAACATGAAGCCTGCAAAAGCCTCAGGCTTCTGTGGCTTCACGTGAAGCCTATAGAAGATTGTTTCTTCACTTCTGCAGGCTTCTAATAAAGGCGAATTGAAGCTCCTTATATTCGAGACTAAAGTTTACAAAGGCGAAGAGATGAAACAAAGAGAAAGCAAAGAGAGAATCGAGAGAGAAAAGAGAGATTTGGAGGTCCCTCGTCAATTTCGAACGTCTCCATATTTGAGGTCATTGATTCCGGCAACGTTTCCTTACCATCAAACTAGGTAACAATTCATTTTATAATCTATTTTCTTCTGCCCTTCACGTTATTCCTTTAGTTACATGTCATGCTAATTTTTTTTACACACCAGAGAAGCTGGATAAGAGCAGAGAAGTTTGAAGAGTCCAAGTATTCTTTTCCTCTGTCTTGACACACGCACACTTTTTGAGTCAAAGTAATGTAGATATCCTTGTTAAGATTAATTTGAATATATTTTAGTTTGAAAAATATGTTATTTTAGTGCTGTTGAGTCATTGTTACGTTCTTATTTTGTAATATTTTTGCATGATGTTTGGTCCGGAAAATATCTTATTTTTGTGTTGCACATATTTGTATTTTGCGTGTCGAAACATGTCTCACAAAAAATTTTATGCTTGTTAAACCCTATTTTCATCATATTTTTGAAATTTTATAGGGTTAATTGAATATGATTATTAGAATACTAAAATAATAAATGAATCTACATGTCTTACGAAAAATTTTGTGCAAAATTGCGATTAGATCTGTACCGAAGGATGTGGTAATTAGATCGGACGGTTTACATTTGGTCATCGGTTAGATCTGAGACATTGTTTTTAGTCGCCTAATTCAAGGGACATGGGCTAACTAGGTGGACAAACCTGGATCGTAGGATCTATTTGTAATAATAAAAATTTCCTAGATAATAGAAAAATTAGGAAAAAAATGAAAAAGTCATGATAAATAAAAATGCCCAAAACTCTATCTCTTTATTCTCGGTTTAAACCCGAGTGGGTTTGGGTCGGCTCTTCGGGTTTGTGAGTTTGGTCGAACCGATCCAGTCTGGAAAATGAATAGGAAAAAAATAAAAAAAAAAATAAAAAAAAAAAAATAATAATAATAATAGTAGTAGTAGTAGTAGCAGTAGTAGTAATAGAAAATATAAAAAATGGGAGCGGTGTCGTTATTTGGGTTAAACCCTTGGATGCCCGTATCCAATTGATTTGGTTGATCTAGCCACAAAATATTAAAATAATAATAATAATAAAAAGGAAATCACTAAAAAATTGCAAATAATCATACAAACCATAAAATTTTCTAAACAAATAGGAAACATCTCACAAAAAAAAAATTGTAAATATTTAAAAGAATCTAAAAAGTTGCAACTTGGTCAATTAATTGACTAGATGTTATTGTTGATGATTCTGATCTTTCATTCATTTATAAATGATAATTATACCTTTATTTGTAAATATTTTTAAAGAATACCTAAATTCGTAAATGTTTTTGTGATGCTATTTATTTCATTTGTTATATTGATAGTTATAATGTTAATTTGTTAATGTGTAGAGAAAAAAATTTATTAAATTTTACGTGCAAAATAATTTGTAATTTTTTCATTCAGCAAAATATCTACATTTTTGCGACTATATAATGGGAAGGTAGAACAGTACAAAATGAATTTAGATATGATTACGGAGGTGAACAATATGCTATGTTTGAATTTGGAAACATATCCACATTTAATGAATTACGTGCTATGATTGAATGCGAGTTGAATATAACATAAAATCAATGTATTTCTAGCCTGATGTATACACAACCAGTTGGAGCAACAAGTCATATGACATATAACATTGTAGATGTGCATAATGATATCGTAATTAAGATAATCTAACAATTTGCACATCTATCCGGTTGTATGAAGTTTCTACAGTTTTATACTATTGTAAATGAATACCAACCGATAAATGATTTAACTGGAGAAGATTTTAATGTTGGTAAAGATGACGTTAATGTGGATAATCAGTACGTAGAGTACAATAATAACAATGATAATGATAGTAATGAAGAAGATGATTTCTAATTGGGTAGTGATGACAACAATGAAGAAGATGACGAAAGTGGTAATATGAATGCTTACTACAACACTCATTATAGTAATCCCATTATTGCAATTAGTATTGTTACCCATGGCATTGTTAGAATTTGGATGATTCATTGTCCTCGGCATTGAATTTCCTGAAATTGAACCACAAATTGAACCACAAATGAATGTGCCATTGTGCCAAAAGTTGTTTCGTCGAAAATGTCCCGATCAACAAAATACGTTTCACCGAAATTGATTCTCGATTTTATTAAAAAGGAACGAGTTCTGTGATGATTCCAGGTAACGGTCTCAATGGATCAAAAGGGATAGATATGGTTCATCGAAATTTAATCGAAGACAAAATGTAATGATAGAGAGATATAACGTCAGAATTTAATCAAAAAAGAAGTATCCAAAACTACGTCCAAAGTGCAGGAATTGAAAGGTACGAGAATGTAAAGTTGCAGAAACGATAAATTGCATAAAGTAAAGAACGTCGAGTTCTATTATTAATTGAAGATTCTTTACAAAGATTACACTCGGGCAATTTATAACCCTTGCAAACGACGGTTACCATAATTAAAAGAATATTTTGTCTAAAAGAGACAAATAGATAAGAGCACCTCCGAAGAAAGCTACTCGAATATTTTCCTGGTTGCTCTGTGCCAGGCCGTTGACCTGAGGGATTTGGAGGAGAAGATGAGAGCACCTCCAAAGAAAGCTACTCGGATATTTGTGGCTAGGATCCCACCATCTGTTACTGAAGCCGCTTTTAGGGCCCACTTTGAGAAATATGATGAGATACTGGATTTATTTATGCCTAGGGATCATGCCACAAAAGCACATCGTGGAATTGGCCTCATCACTTACGCAAGCAAGGGACCCTGTGGATAACTTGATGGATGATACGCATGAGCTCGAAGGTTCTGCAGTAGTTGTTGACCGAGCAACACTGAGGAAGATTTGGCCCTCACCCTCCATTGTTGAATCCTCTCTGCTCTGTATCTGTGCCACCTTCAAGAAGTTGGGCTCTAATCGTCATCCTCAATTGGGCTCGCCCATCCGGATCAAGTGCTTCACTGAATCAGCTACTTCTTCAGACTTGAAACGTGTTATTGTTTTGTAGGTCAAACAAGGTTCCATGCCTACACTAATCCAATATTGATACAAGAAGCAAAGGTTGACTTGGACTAAAAGAAAATTCTCCACTAAGGCCTCTTGACATGTTCTTGCTATTATCCCGTGGACTCGTTTGTCCCTGCCCATCGCCCAAATATACTACCATCCTACAATTTCTAGTCAATCATTGAGCTGAGTACCAAGCTAACCATCGAACCGAGACTACCACCCATCGTTGCCGCAACTTGTTTTTGTTCTGTTTTTGCAGGTATTTTTCGGTGACCGTGAAAACATCACTGACCTCCCTTCACCAATGATCCTTTACAATCAGCTGCACCACCAACGCAAGCTGCAGCCATACCTAATGTCACGCCATACGCTCGAGTTAATATGGTCTGCTCGATTGAGGCGAGGTTTAAAGGAGGAACCGTCCATTTACGAAGAGGACAAATCCACATGTCGTATCGTATTGCAATTTTCTCCATTTTCGCTTAAAAGATCTAAAACCCAGATTGTGATAGGTTCTACCTCCTACTTGATGGTGTAAAGATCTCATGTATTCCATCTTTTGTATTTTGATTTTCATATTATCAAACCCCAGAATCGGTAAACCGAGCCACCTGCTGGAGATCATAATACTGCACAGAAATCATTAACTCACTTCCTCTTTCCGGTTTTAAGGAATTTTAATACTTATATTTATTTTCTGCTTTTTATATTGCATCTTTTCATTGATCCGAACCCAGATTGTGGTAGGCTCTACCTTTTATTTTGATGGTGTAACGATCTCCTGTATTCCATCTTTTGTATTTTGATTTCCACATTATCAAACCCCAGAATCGGTAGGCCCAGCCACTTGCTGGAAGTCATAACACTGCACAGAAGTCGTTAATTCACTCTCTCTTTTCGGCTCCAGGGAATTTTAATACTTATATTTATTTACTGCTTTTTATATTGCATCTTTTCATCGATCCAAACCCCAAATTGTGGTAGGTTCTACCTTTTATTTGGTGGTGTAAAAATCTCCTATATTTCATCTTTTGTATTTTGATTTCCACATTATCAAACCACAGAATCGGTAGATCGAGCCACCTGCTGGAGGTCATAACACTGCAGAAGTCGTTAACTCACTCCCTCTTTTCGGCTTTAGGAAATTTGAATACTTATCTTTATTTACTGATTTTCATATTGCATCTCTTCATTACATTGCATTATCGAACTTGTTTGTGAAATCATTGATTTCTTTTACTTTTTTTTGTGATATTGTCGCGACCCGCCCTCGAAGGGGTTAATGGCCTAATGGATTGTTAGGCCCGTTCGAGATATCGAGAGGCCTGGCTCGGGCCCTCCCAGGCCCATACCAAATCGCGTCAGGAAATTTTTAAATCGAGATCGACCTTAGTGTGGTCGGGATAACATGTGATTAGTGTACATGCTATTGAAGTCGCCACCAACCATTTATTGGAGGGTATGATTGGAAACCCTATCAAACGACTGGAAGGGCGCGTTCGATTCTGCGAAAACCAGAGATTTGGGTTCGGGGATTTAGTTACGCCAGTATTGCTACTGACGCCCTTCCGGTAACTAAATTGAGTGATTTCCTAAACTAATGAGTTCATGCAGGCGAGATTGGGTAATGTAGGCTCTGAAAGTTTAACGGGTTCATGCAATTGGGAATATCTATCGTATCAATCACAAATCATTAAATAAACGCGCAATCAAGGAATCCAATCATAAGGAAATCATGCCACACCAAGTTAAAACAAGCAAAAGGGGAGTCTTAGAAGTCTAGAAAACACGCCAATTCAGTTCAAGGATGATTTGGAAGGATTTCGGTCAAATTGACCAAATGGGCAAAATGGTTATTTTGGAAAACTCGGGAAGTCAAGATTGGGAAAATAGATCAAACTACTTAAATGTGGCTTTTTCCTAATTTCCACAATTTTTGAGAATTTTTTGAATTTTTCTGATTTTTTTTTGAATTTTTCTTAATTTTAATTAATTTTCTAATTTTTATTATTTATTTTATTTTATTTATTTAATTTATTTTATTTTATTTTATTGTTTATTATTGTTCATTATTCTATTTATTATTCTTTGTTCGGTTTTTATTTTATTTTATATTTTTTATCTTACTTAAATTTTTTTATTTTTTATTTTATTTTCTTTATTTATTTATTTATTTATTTTTTTTTTATTATATTTTTTGTTCTATTATTATTTATTAAATTTTTTGGGAATTTTCTTTATTTTTTTTCAACACTTTCTAAAAATTATTATTATTATTATTATTATTATTATTATTATTATTATTATTTTATTATTTTTTATAATTTTTATTATTTTATAAATTTTCACTTTTTTGGTTTTTTATTTATTTATTTATTTTATTATATATTTCAATTTTATTACCTTTTTTATTACTTTTTTTATTTAATTCTCCAAACCGGGTCAGATTGACCCGGCCCATTTGACCCGAAGGCCTGAACCTAGGACCCGAGAATAAAACGACACAGTTTTAGTTTTTATTAATTTTCTATTTTTTTCTAAATTTTTATTAATTTTTTGAATTTTCTATTATTATTATTTATTTATTTATTTATTTTTTATTTTATTTTTATTTGTTATACGGACCGGGTCAAATGGACCCGGCCCACTAAGCTGACCCAGCCCAAGGCCCAAACGATCAACTCACCAAAACGACGTAGTTTAGGTATTTATTATTTTTTTAATTTTTTTGGATTTTTATTCTATATTTTTATTTTCCCACCTTGGATTTAATCTGATGGCCGAGCATTCGCCAAGTGTCCCTATCCTGATCACTCATCTCTCATATTAGATCTACGGCCGAGATCAAACCTGAGGCTAAATCTAAGCCGTCCATTATTAATGCCGACATCTATGGCTCAGATCAAAACCCTAGACTCAATCCTAGCATCCATTATTATTATTTTTATTTATTCTGAAAATAACTGGATAATTCGAATTAGGATTTTATACTTAGAAATTCCAAATTGCGCCACGTGGCTCACCCCTAACTGTCCGATCAAGTTTGTTATTATAACTAATCTGTTACAACGTCTGCTGACGTAGCATCCAACATGGCTGGCCACGTCATCGCCACGTCAGCGTTGACCAGGTCAACGGAGGTTGACCCGGTCAACCTCCCATCGGAGAAGACGATCAGCGTCGGCACTCCCTCGCCGGCGCCTTGCCGGAGAATCATTCTGGCATCCATACCTAACACAAACCCCCCTGATTTCTATAACAAATATCCCTGAAAGACTCTTAGATCAATATCTACTAAAGAACTCGTCAAGAACAGGTAAGAATCTAGCTGAACAAGCTTTGGCCGGAGCTCTTTTCCGGCGAATTCTCGCCCTAACCATATCTAGCGTAAATCAAGTCGTTCAAACCATCAACCAACATCCAAGGGGAGAGAGGATGCTTACCTAATCTGCTGTAGGAGTCAACAATGTTCATATTGAAGCCGCGAGCTCACGGGAGAATCACAGGTTTTCAGAGCTCACGATTGAGGTTTCACGCAATTTCAATGCAAAGGGGGATACAGTGGAGGTCAGGAGGTGCCTAAGGCTTGATGCGAACAAAAACAATGGAGAAAGATACTCGGATCGACGAATCACCATTAGCGAGCTTGAAATGGACGGGCATGGTGTTTACGGTTTTAGGGTTTACCTGTGCGAATGGACGAGTGCCTTGCGTTTCCTAGGGCTTTGCAATGCTCGGAGGCATGACCACGAGCGGCGGAGCTGCTTGAATCCGGCGAATCAGTCTTGAAAAGCTCCCGGCTTCCTTCTCCGGAGGCGAAGAAGGTACCGACCCCTTCTCTCTCTCTCTCTCTCTCTCTCTCTCTCTCTCTCTCTCTCTCTCTCTCCGTCAAGAAAATGAGCCTCCTCTCTCAACCGAACGGGAATCTCCTGTTATATATCCCTCACGAATCCGTTTTCCCCATAACCGAATCAGCATCCCCCCCCCCTCGGTCACAAAAAAAAAAACGTGCGCCAAATAAGGAAGAAGAAGAAGAACCAGACGTGAGTCTGATTCTTTGGGCCAATGGGTCGGCTGGGTCGGTCAACCCGACCCGGTTGATCCATGTTGATTTAGATTCAAAATTGACTCCAAATTAGGCCATATTTCCAAAAATTGACGTCGAAATTAAGCTCAGGAGGTGGACTTCACCAAGAAAGGGATTTTATTTCAACAATTTGAGCATATTTGCATAAAAACCCTAAAATCTAGATTTGACTCGAGATCCATTTTGCAAAATTCATCCCCTAGATGGCCTTTTTTGAAAAAATTGATGCTACCAATGGATTCAAAGGATCAAAATCTAGGGGTGTCGTGCTCTGATTTTTAATTCAGTCCCTGAAAAATTTTTAATTGCATTTTAAACATTTTTAAGGACTAAATTGAAAAACCAAAAATTGCATTTTGATCCTTTTTAGCGAAATTGGGCAATTCATGCTTTTTTTTGGACTGGATTGTAATTTTAGAAAATAGAGGGGAATGACACGACCCTAAAAATGTAAAAATTGAAAATTACGAAATTAAAATGAAATTTCTAGGATTTTTTCAATTAATTTGAAAATTGAGATTAACGAAGGAAACCCCATTTCCAGATTAATTTTTTCAAAATTTCTTTGGTCAAAATGAATATAAAATTAAAATAAAATATGGACAATTTTTTTCATATTTTTGTGGCCACTGATGTTATTTTTTATTGATTTTTTGTATTTTTCTATTTTCTGAAAAATATTAAAAAATGCGAAAAATAAGGAAATTTATTTTTTATTCAAAATTGGTTCCTTAGGCTAGGCTAGGGCTTCCAAAGTTGATTTTGTAATTTTCTCGTTTTTTCTTGATTTTTTTATAAATTTTTGAAAATAAAATGCAAAAAATACTAAAAATATGAAAAATTATTTTTTTGCTCAAAATTGGATCCCTAGACTAGACCAAGGTCCCCAAAGCTGATTTTTTTAATTTCCGAATTTTTATGAATTTCCTAAAAATTTTCTAAAAAAGAAATGGCTGAAAATCAAGTGTCAACAGATATATCTATTACTGAACACGTACGCATGTCATATTCATATGTTTATGTTCGCATGCTGTATTTGCATGTCATGTCCGCATCCGTATGTCATATTCACATATGCTATGTCATCATATCATATTTGTCACGTCATGTTTGCACGTCATGTTTGCTACGTTATCTATGTCACGTCATATTTGCTATGTCATTTTGTGTCATGTCATTTTCTACCACGTCATTTTATGTCATGTCATTTGAATTTTTTTAGATTTGCATTTAATTTATGCCATTGCATTTTAGAGTAATTTTATGCATTGCATGTAGTACAACTTTTCACGCATTCATAAAAGAAAGAACGAAAACTATATATATATATATATTGTGTGGCACATGCTCCCTGAGCTTACTTGATTTGTGGATGTTCAATTAATTATTTGTGCACCCGCATGATAACATTTGTTAGTGACTTAGGTTAAAATTAATTAATGTTGCCTTCTCAAATGATTTTTCATGAAATAAAATGGTACCGAAATAGCATTAGAGTAATCTAGCGTAATCAAATCCTCGGATTTTGAATCTCTGGTTCGTAGAAGTAATTTAGTTCTCCCGCTAATTTACTTAAATTTCTAATCGGTCTACCAAGAACGATTAGTGGCGACTCCTATTGAAAATTCTCGTATGTTAAATACTGAACCTAAGTCGCGATTTGGTAGAGGTTGGGGGAGCTCGAATTAGATTAGTTAATTTAATTAATTAATCTGGTAATCCATTAACCTGGAATTTCACCGATTAATTTTGTTAGGTCGCAACAGCTAATAAAGGAGTGACGGGCGACGAAGCGGTGCAAATGGTGAAGACGTAAATGTAGAAGACGAAATCCCTCCACCTTAGAGCATTTCTCTCTTTTCACTCCTTTCTCTCTGTTCATTTTTTTTTTTTTTTAGTTAGTATTGAGTTCGGTTGGTAAACCTGTGACTTATATTTCCTAATCATAGAACCGAATCTGCTTGTTCTTCTTTCTTTCCATTGTTATGTTCTGTTATATGACCTTGCACCCTTTAATGGTTGATTCCGACGAGAAAATGACTGGAGACAGACAGTGCGAGTCTTGATTTTTCAGCATAGTTCATGTCCAAGTTCCTTTTACTTTTTCGTGTCAGTACCTTCAGTAGTTGCTCTGTGGTTTAAGTAGAACAATGGTAGTCTCGAGGTTTAGATGTTTGTTTCGGTCACGCGATGGTCAAGTGGCAGCTGCAGTGACCCGTGCCACCGAAGGTGATCACCGATGGTGGCGAAGGAGATTCCAGTGGTGACCGTGAACGGCCATCGTCGGAGGTGTTAGAGCGATTGGTTACGTCATTAATGGTCACAGACAGTTGGAGCGTATTTGTTTAATGGTGGAAGGTTTTGGTCACGATGAGCTTTGTATTTGACTCTCTGTGAAAGTCTAGGAAGAAGGAGTCCCATGAAGAAGACGATGTAGTAATGAGGAAAGAAATAAAGCAGAAAAAGAAAACAAAAAAAATATTAAAAAAAAAAAATAGCAAAAGTTGTGTACCGTTGGCAACTGATTTGTTTGGTAGCCAGGGTTTGGTCTATTTAAAGTTGGGCTGGTCCATGTGGATAAATAGAAAAGGGGCGGAAGGGCCACTTCGAGGGGCTGCTGATTGGAGAGTGGGTTGAAATAGCTTTATTGGGCTTTAGGTTTGATTTGGGGTTTTATTAAAATTTGGGCCTCTTTCTTTTTCTTCTTAGATTTTCGTTTGGGCCTTAAGCCCTATCCTTTTTCACAGCATTAGAAGGGTTGGGATTAGAAGCCTAGCCCAGATCACAATTTTCGGAATAAACAATATTTAAAATATTAAAATAATAAAACAAAATTAAAAATTCCTAGAAAATTCTAAAAAAATTCGAAAAAAATTCTAAAAAATTTCAAAAATTCAAAAAATTTTCAAAAATTAGAAAACGAGTCATTTTAACTGACCAATCCTATTTTTGACGGTTTTTCCCTTTCAATTCTTTCAAAATGATGATTTTACCCCTTATGGGCAAATCATCTTGTTGACACTAGATTTTTGGTCAATTTTATTTTTAGAAAATTTTTAGAAAATCCATAAAAATTCATAAAATTAAAAAATAAAATTTGGGGACCTTGGCCCAGCCTAGGGGGATCAATTTTGAGCAAAAAATAATTTTCCATATTTTCAGTATTTTTCTGCATTTATTTTCAAAAATTCATAAAATAATAATAATAATAATAAATGATAAAATTGTAAAATCAAATTTAGGGACCTTGGCCTAGCCTAGGGAACTAATTTTGAGCAAAAAATAAATTTTCATATTTTCAGTATTTTTCTGCATTTTATTTTCAAAAATTCATAAAAAAAAATTAATAAAAAATGAGAAAATTACAAAATTAACTTTGGAAGCTTAGCCAAGCCTAGGGAACCAATTTTGAGCAAAAAAAATAATTTTCCTTATTTTTCGTATTTTTAATATTTTTTAGAAATTAGAAAAATACTGGAAAATTAATAAAAAAAAATAGCATTTGAGGCCAAAAACATCCAAAAAAATAGTAAGTATTTTTATTTTAATTTTATATTCATTTTGGATGAATAAATTTTGAAAAATTCAATCTGGAATTTAGGGTTCCTTTGTTAATTTCATTTTCATATTATTTGAAAAAACTCTAGAAATTCCATTTTAGCTCTGTAATTTTCCAATTTGCATTTTTAGAGTTGTGTCATTTTCCTCTATTTTTTAAAATTAAAATCCAGTCCAAAAACCCATAGAATTGTCCAATTTCGCTAAAAAGGACCAGAATGCAATTTTCAATTTTTCAAATTAGTCCCCAAAAACACTTAAAATGCAATTAAAAATTTTCTAGGGACTAAATTGAAAATCGGAGCAATCCACCCCCTAGATTTTGACCTTCTGAATCCATTGATGGTGACAATTTTTTAGAAAAGGACTTTAAGAGTTTGGATTTTGCGAAACGGGTACTCGGGTCGAATTTAGAAATTGATTTTTATATCAATCCTAGGAAAATTGGCATGGAAAATTCATTTCCCAATATATTTGATGCCATAGAATCCAATTTTGGGGTATAATTCGCTTAATTTTGACTTTTTTAAGGGTCAATTTGAGCAAATTTGATCGACGAGTCATTGGGTCGGGTCGGATCAGACCCGACGACTCGGTCAACCCATTTGGGCTTCACTAGGACCACTCTGTTTCTCTTCCTCTGGCGCGAGATGCTTGAACAGAGGAGATCCCATCAGATTGAAGATCTGATTAATGAAAATAAAAAAGAAAACGGAAGGATTCTGGGGATTTTTCGGGGGTTTCGTTAGCTGGGATTTTTGGATATAAGGAGATATAGAGAGAGAGAAAGGGGAAGCTCAGGGGGGCTGGTCGCCGGTGCGGAGGTCTTGGCCGGAGAAAAATTCAGCGCGGCTTCGTCAGGGCTCATAGCGCGGAATCAAATCCCGAGCTTGAGCTTCCAAGCTTCCGAGTCTTGAAGGCCATCCAAAATCAATTGGCGCGTCATTCAATATGTAGCCTAGGAATGTCGAGATTTGGCTCAGGATAGCAATGGTGAGTTCTGCGCACGTTTTGGTTTTGGTTCAGTTTTGCTGGCGAGAATCCGGCGGTTTTGGCCAGATCTTTGGCACGCCGGTTGTCTTCTCCAGTGTGCCAGTTGACCGGTCTACGATCGTTGACCGTTCAATGGCCAAGTAGGACTAACGTGGCGGCCACATCAGCGTCAAATAATTCCTTTTTTAAAAAGAAAAAATGAGAGTTTAATCCAACAGTGATTGTTAGTGCCACGTGTCGACATCGGGGGAATTTCTGGGGATAAAGTTTTTAATTCAAATTATCCAACAACTTTTAGAAATAAAAAAAGAAATAATAAAACAGACGGTTGAGATTTGGTCTTTAATTTGATCTTAACCGTAGATTTAGTATAAAGGATGGACGGTCAGATTAAGGGCAAGTGGGAATGCATAGACCGTGGGATTGGATTTTAAGCAGGAGAATAAAAAATGGGTAAAAAATTATGAAAATTTTGAAAATTCAAAATATAAAACCCAAAACTACGTCGTTTTCACGTCAGGCTAGAGTAGCTGGATTTGGGCCGCATTGGTTATTGGGCGGGTTAAGCCAACCTGGTCCGTATAACCTAGATAAATAAAAAATAAAAAATATTCAGAAAATTATTCAAAAAATAAATAAACAAAAAAAATAATAAAAAATGAGTGAAAAAAGGAAAACAAAAACTACATTGTTTCTGCCATTGGGTTGGGGTAGTGGGCCCTGGGCCAGGTTTAGGTTAGTGGGCCGAGTCCATTCGACCCGATCCGTATAACTTATTAATAAATAATAATAATAATAAATAAATAAGAAATAAAAGATATAAAAAAAATCAGAAAATTAATAAAAAAAATTAGAAAAATAAAAAATCAACAAAAAACAAAGCTATGTCGTTTAGGGTTTCAAGTTGGGTTCGAGTCGGCTGGACCGAGCCAATCCGACCCGATCCAGAGAAATAAATAAAAAATAAATAAAGAGAAAATAAATTAGATAATAATAAAAAGAAAATAAAAAAATTAGAAAAAACCTTAGGAAATATAAAAAAGGAAAAAAGTCATAAAAAAATTCTGAAAAATCATACAAAAATCAGAAAATTCAGAAATTATGAAAATTTGAGAATAAAAAGTGTAAATAGAAATAAAAACCCCAGAAAAACAGGAAAAACAAACGAAAATTTTCATAAAAGTTACAAAAGTTCTAAAAAAATTCCAAAAAAATTATTGGATATAAAAAATCTTTAGAAAAATATAAGTAAATAAATAAATAAAATAATTCTAGAAAATACAGGAAAACGTCTAAAAAATAGGGAAGTCCAAGAAATACAGGAATAATAAAAAAAACTCTAAAAAAAATCAAAAAAATCTCAAAATGTCCCCAAAAATAGAAAAGTCCTTAGAAAATCATAAAAAATCTCAAAAAAAAATTCAAAAAAAAATTCAAAAAAATTCAGAAAATTTGGAAAAAAATTGTGAAAATTCAGAAAAAAATCGTACCCAATTGGTTTGACCTACTTTCACCTCCTGAGCCTTGAAAAATTGCCATTTTGTCCTTCCATCTAACTTGATCCAAATTTTTTCAAATCACTCCAAAACTTAGTTGGCGTTCTTCCTAGGCTTTTGAGACTCCCTAGGCTTATTTTGACTTGATCTGATTTTCTTCGAATTAACTCCTTGATTGCGCATTTATTTTAATGATTTGTGATTGATAGGATAGATTTCCCCATTGTATGAACCCATTAGACTTTAGGACTCATCTTACCCAAAGAATACCTGCATGAACCCTCTAGATTAGGAAATCACTCAACTTAGGTACCGAATGGCGTCAATAGTAATATTGACGTAACTAAGTTCCCGAATCTAGATCTTTGGTTTTCGCAAAATCGAACGATCTCTCACAATCGTTCGGTAGGGTTTTCAATCATACCTTCCAACAAATGATTGGTAGCGACTCTGATAGCATGCACACTGATCACATGTCACCCGACCACACTAAGGTCGATCCCTACTTTAAATTTCCTGATTCGATTAGGTATGGGCCTGGGAGGGCCCGAGCTAAACCTAAATGCCCAATGGGCCTAGCAATCCATTAGCTCTCTCGGATCCGGAAATCTTGGGAGGGTCGCGACACATCTTAGAAAAATTTCAAAAAAATTCTCAAAAATTAGGAAATGGACCATTTAACGGGTCGATCATATTTTTGATGGTTTTTCCCTTTTGACACTTCAAAATAATGATTTTGCCCCTTATGGGCAAATTGTGTCGGGAAAAATCCCAAAAAAATCCCAAAAATCTTAAAAATTAGGAAATGAGCCTTTTTTAACCGATCAATCATATTTTTGCTGATTTTGCTTTCCCATCTTTTCAAAATGATGATTTTACCCCTTATCGATGAATCGTCTTGAAAAAATCTAAAAAATTCCCCAAAATTCACAGAAAATGAAAAATGGTCAAGGTTGATTGGCCAAACCTATATTTTGTAACTTTGACTCTCGTTTCTTCATGAAATGATAATTTCGCCTTTCATGGGCAAATTGTCTCCAAAAATCAAGAAAAATTTCAAAAAATCTCGAAAATTGGGAAATGAGCACATTCAACTGGCCAATTCTATTTTCGATGATCTAGGTTCCAAATCCCTTCAAAATTTATAATTTTTCCGTTTGGGCAAATTATGCCCCAAAATGACAATTTTGCCCATGATGGGCAAATCGATTTCAAATCATCCCGAATTTCTTGCAAATGTTAATACACCCCTTCTCTAAGTCAATGGCTTTATTAGGAATGTCATGTGTTGATTTGATGCATTTTACCCGCATTTTTTCGATCCTTGATTTGTGCATTTATCTTACTGATTGTGATTAATAAGTTAGTTATTTCCATCTGCATGAACTCCTAGATTTAGGATTCCCTCATCCCAATTCATCTGCGTGAAATCATAGTCAGGAAAATTGCTCAATTTCGGTATCGAAAGGGCGTCAATGGCAACATTGGCGTAACTAAGTCCCGATCTCAAATCTCTAGTTCCTTTAGAGTCATACGGCTACTTCCCCCGTCCGACGAGATTTTCGATCTACCTTCCCAAAGATTGGTGGCGATTCTGAAAGCATGTACACATATACACATGTCACTCGACCACGCTTAAGATCGAATTCGATGACCTAACGCGATTTGGTATGGGCTTGGGAGGGCTCGAATTAAGCTCGCTTTAACAAGTAGCTTAGCAATCCATCAGCCTATCATCGATTTCGAAGATCGAGTCACGACAATGCTGGCCAAGAAAGCATTTCCTTAAGGAAGACATCGTTTTTCTTTTTTGTTATGCGGATCTTGGTCTTGATGAACAAAAAGAAAGAACAAGCAAAAGACGACATTAACATCTTTTTAACGTTCTTTTATTCGATAAATCCATTGGGTAAATTGAAAACCATATCATATCGGTCCAGTAATTAGTCGTTTGATTAGAATCAATTCGCTTAGGAGCATGTCCTGATAAAAAAAAATTCCTTGTTAGGTCAACAAAATCATTATTAAAAAAAAATAGCCACCCAAGGGATGTTTGGTAACAATCTTGTTTCTCTTATTCATGTTCTTTGTTTTGAGAACAGAAAAAGAACAGAAATCTGTTTGGTAACATCAGCTAATTTTCTGTTCTCAAGGATAGATCAATAGTTAGGGAACATATTTGAATAGAAACAAGAAGCAAAAAAAATTTATTTCTCTGTTCTTAGAAATAGAATTACAAAAAAATCATTTTACCAGAAGTTATTCTCGGAACATAATTAATAACAAATGGGTCCTAAAGCAAAAGTGAAAGCTCCGAGTCATTCCTTACAAGATCCACCAAATGGTCAAGATATCAAATACAACCAATAAATAATTATGTAAAGCATGGGAAACGATTTGGCTCTTCCCGCATGTGTAGCCAAGCATATGAAGTTGTCTGAGTGCATTTGTTTTGTACGGCATTGGATAGGAGAAAATTAGAATCATACGGGTGGGATTATAGACAACCATGGTCCAGAGAAAGTGAAAAAACAATTAGATAGATATTGAAATAAAGTGCCTTATTTATTTATTTTGAACAAGATAAGGGGTAGATAGGATGTACTCATGCCTCCTTGCAAAGATTGTAAATTTGAAACTTTTGGTCAATAAGTGACAGATTTTATTGGTAAATAATACGGCCGATTTGTTATCACTCAATTGCTAATGGAATAATGATTTTCTTAACTTTAAAGTTGGTGCAATCGATTGCAATCAAGGAGGTTTTCAATCGAGGAACAAAGGCGGTTCCTTAATTTTAAGTTTTTAGAATAGTTAAGCAACAATCCCACAAAATTTGGCGAGAGATGAATTCGTCGGTCGGCTACATAAATTATTCGCCATTACCTATATCTCGATTACAATCATTGGTACTAAGTATTCGTGATCACCTCATATCTCTATCGCAATCATTTACATAACCTTCGAGGGACGACAACAAAGCCCCTGCTCGTCGAACCTGCGTGGCGTGAGGCCTCGTAAGCTTTGAAGATCAAAACGACAAAGAAGCGAACATTGCATGAGAGACGTCGGCCTATTGACTAGATTGGCCCCACACAATGTGCAAGATGACGTGGAACACTGCCATTGGCTTGACTATCCAGAGTAGGAGGATCTTGTCAACCTTTAGTACCCGCCATTTTCGAATTTCCGTTTTCTTGCTTATTCAGACCCGTAATCGTTCATTGAAGAGAGAGAGAGAGAGAGAGAGAGAGAGAAGAGAGAGAGAGAGAGATGCCCAAAAACAAGTAAAGGAATATGATTTAAAAGCCAGCAAGAGAGAGAGAACATCTGTACAGAGATCAACAACGACAAGTAGCCTCCGCTCTTCTTTCCTCCACCGTCAACAACTCGCCTGAGTCCCATCCTCTTATATAATTGCCCTCAGTGTTTTGCCCAAAAGCAGCTCTTGGCAACCTCGTCCTTGCAAGGAAGAGGTTCCAAATAGGCTCCGAATCTCTGATCTTCTTCTCCGAGTTTCCACGTACTTCCGACAGAGAGAAAAACTTCGGTTAGCGGGCTCTCGTCGCAACAATGTCGGCGACGACGGCGGGCCAATTGCTTTCGGTCGTGCTTCTGTCTGCGTCGATGTTTTTGGCAACCGCTGGACACGGCGGGAACGAGTTGCAGGGAGTGACCTATGACGCGAGGTCGCTGATCATCAATGGCAAGAGAGAGTTGCTCTTCTCGGGCTCGATCCATTACCCCCGGAGCACCCCTGATGTAACTGCTTTCGATATGGAACTCGTCTTTTGTTTGAGGCACATTCCTTGTGGAGTTTAACGGATTTTCTTCTTCTGTCTTGTTTAATCCGGATGCAGATGTGGCCGGACCTTATCAGCAAGGCGAAGCATGGAGGATTGAATGTGATCCAGACATACGTGTTCTGGAACGTTCACGAGCCTGTTCCAAGGCCAGGTGATTCGGACCGGAAGTTATGCAAACTTAATTCCATGAAATCATGTGGTCCGATCGAACTTTAAGCAACCCTATCCATATTTTCTTCTGCAGTTCAATTTCCAGGAAACAAAGATCTGGTGAAATTCATTAAGATGATCGGGGAGCACGGCATGTACGTCACCCTGAGAGTCGGGCCATTCATTCAGGCCGAATGGAATCACGGGTACAATTCTGCTTCCTCTCTCTCTTTCTCTCGTTCTCACTCGCGCACAAATCTCATCGATATTTCGAATCTTATTCAGAGGACTTCCTTATTGGTTGAGGGAGGTTCCCAACATCACATTCCGTTCAAACAACGAACCGTTCAAGTAATACATTGCTCCGGACCTAATACACCTTGTCGTGAATTCTACTGGTTCTCATCTGATCTACTCTTTCATTTATCAGTACCACATGGAAAGGTATGTGAGGAAAATCATAGACATGATGAAGGAAGAGAAATTGTTTGCTTCCCAAGGAGGTCCCATCATTCTGGCTCAGGTATATTTCCGACAGTACCATCAACTGTCCTGCCTAGAGCTCTTCATGAATTTTTTCTGTTCTTTCTTGTTTCCATAATCTGTCTGATACGCATGTTTGGCTATACAGATTGAAAATGAGTACAATCATGTTCAACTCGCTTATAGAGAGCAAGGAACCCGGTATATCCAGTGGGCAGGAAACTTGGCTCTTGATCTTGACATTGGAGTTCCATGGATCATGTGCAAGCAAAAGGACGCGCCTGGTCCTGTGGTATGTACATCATGTATTCCTTTATTATGACAAAAACGATCTTTCAAGAAAGACTCAAACCTAGAAATTCCATGTCTGTCGGGTAAAGTGCATAAGCCATTTTATTGTGGAAACAGATTGGCTCCTACTAGTAGAAGAAAAACATTATTGTATCCTACACTTCTGTGTTGTTCATAAAGTGGACGTGTATATCAGATTAATACATGCAATGGAAGGCACTGTGGTGATACTTTCACTGGCCCGAACAGGCCGAACAAGCCAACTCTCTGGACGGAGAACTGGACTGCTCAGTAAGTATAGATGTTTCGAAGATTTTACTTTGTGCTGATGATGACATGCCCCCCCCTTTCTCAACTATGTTATGAATGATTGCAGGTACCGTGTATTTGGAGATCCACCATCCCAAAGATCAGCAGAAGACATTGCTTTCTCCGTCGCACGCTTCTTTGCTAAGAACGGGAGTTTAACTAACTATTACATGGTATGAGGATGTTTGAACTTCCTTACAACATATTGTCGGAAGTTAATCACTTTGCTTAGATAGCATTCATGCCCGCAATAAGTTATTCATGAACTACATTTGCAGTATCATGGTGGAACAAATTTTGGCAGAACTAGCGCTGTTTTCACAACCACCCGCTACTATGACGAAGCTCCTCTAGATGAATATGGTAGGAACATCTAAGGAAAAGAAAGAAAGAAATCTTTCCATATGGTCATAGACTAAGATGCTTTCATAATA
The DNA here is from genome assembly GCA_019149425.1 of Psidium friedrichsthalianum. NCBI lineage: Eukaryota > Viridiplantae > Streptophyta > Magnoliopsida > Myrtales > Myrtaceae > Psidium > Psidium friedrichsthalianum. The sequence goes on along the minus strand of JAGVVM010000678.1, from coordinate 7,604 downwards.
ACCCTTAGTTTTATTTAGGTCTGCAGAGGGAACCCAAATGGGGCCATCTAAGGGACTTGCACAAGGCTTTGGCATTATGTAGGAAGCCATTGTTGTGGGGTAACCCAAGCGTACAACGCATTGCAGCAAATGTTGAGGTAATTGTGAAACTCGAGTTTTAGACGATGAAAAAGGGAGAACATGCCTACTAACTTGGGACAATAATTCTGCGCAGGCCATAACTTTTGAGATGCCGGGGACCAAACTTGCGCCGCTTTCTTGACTAATAATGACACCAAATCGGCACACGTCACCGAGTTCAGGGGCGAAAGTTACTATTTGCCTTCTCATTCCATTAGCATCCTACCTGATTGCAAGACTGTGGTTTACAATACGCAAACGGTAATGTCGGCTCTTTCTTCGCATGACTAGCCATCAGTGTATCACTATATTCTAATAAAGCTCTCCAGTTAGTTTGTTCTGATCTCCTAGGTTGCATTTGTAATCCTAGAATGCTTAAAAGAAAATTTTTCTGTTGCAAAAAACAGATTGTATCACAGCATAATGCAAGGAACTACCGCAGATCAAAGGTTACAGACAACCTTAAGTGGGAGATGTACAAAGAAGTCGTCCCAGACGCTGCCAAAGTACCAGTTGATTCTAAGGTACCGGCTGAGCTCTACGGATTGACGAAAGACACCACGGACTACGCATGGTTTACGACAAGGTATGTTGTTCTTGAGCATCCTAGAAGATCGCATTATGGATGTCTGAGAAAGCAGATACTCCTTTACTATAAATGCATCTCCGACTCTATTGCACTCTAGAATAGTGACGCATTCATGTAATTGTGACCTCAGCATTGAGATAAGTCCTCGTGATCTACCAATGCGTAAAGATATCCTTCCAGTTCTAAGGGTAGCAAGTCTTGGCCACGCTATGCTCGCGTTTGTAAATGGTGAATTTATCGGTAAGTAAATCGGAAAGATGAGTAGTTAAATTGTCAGTGGCTAGGTTTGTCTTGATCTTTATTGACTTACTGTGGAACACTGTAACGGTTCTCAGGAAAGGCCCATGGAAGCCACGTCGAGAAGAGCTTCGTCTTTCAGAAACCTATAAACTTGAAGCCGGGAACTAACCATCTATCTTTGCTGGGCATGATAGTTGGATTACCCGTGAGAACCTAGCATCTTATATAGCATCATGGTTTAAATCATCTGAAAGTGGGCATCAATGTATCTTCTTTGGTCGACACAGGATAGCGGAGCATACATGGAGCACAGATTTGCTGGGCCACGTATGGTGACAATCCTCGGTTTGAACACCGGCACACTTGATTTAACCATGAATGGCTGGGGGCATCAGGTACTGAAGAAACTTTCTAAAACCAATCTTACGATGAAAGAATTGCCTTTTGGATGAGATAGGGAGGAAAAAGGTATCAAGACATAGATGATCATTGTGGTTAAATTGGAAAAATTTGAAGGTTGGCTTGGATGGGGAAAAGGTCAAGGCATACACACAAGGAGGATCTCACCGGGTACAATGGAAAAAGGCAAACGGAGTCGGCCCTGCTCTTACTTGGTACAAGGTATCTAGAGAACTTATTTCGGAGCCATCACCTGAATCTCTAACACAGTAGTGTTAGAACAATGTATATGACAGCGTCGTCTTGATTGCAGGCATACTTCGATGCTCCCGAAGGAGACGGTCCTGTTGCTATCCGACTTCCTGGCTTGGGCAAGGGAATGATTTGGGTCAACGGCCAAAGCATCGGCCGCTTCTGGAATTCTTATCTTACTCCTCTTCTGCAGCCATCTCAATCAGAGTAAGCATTTACTGGCGCACCACCTCCTTAGCTAACTCACAGGCGAAGAGATGTATGAGCTTCATGAATTTGCTTGTTATCAGGTACCATATTCCAAGGTCCTTCATTAAACCCAGTGACAATCTCTTGGTCGTGTTGGATGAAGAAGGCGGCAATCCTCAATCAATTGAGATCCTCACCGTGGACAGAGATACTATCTGTAGCTTCATTTCCGAGAACCATCCACCCAATGTGAAGTCGTGGGAAAGAAAGAATAGCCACATCAGGCCTTGTGGCTGACGCGAAGCCGACGGCTAACTTGAAGTGTGCAAACCACAAGAAGATCGTCGCTATCGAGTTTGCAAGCTTTGGCAATCCGTACGGTGGCTGCGGAAGCTTTGAACTTGGAAAATGCACATCTTCCATTTCCAAGAAGGTGGTTGAACAGGTATAACTCGCTCCCACCATTCTTCGAAATATAGAGAACGATGCTATGAACTTTCTCATTGAAGTTGAAGCTTCCTTACATTAATTTGGGAATACATTGTCAGGTTCATTAGAATCAAGATTTGTTGAAAAATTACATCTGATACCTAACTGCCAATAAATTTATTGATCTAACTGGTCTACTCATTTAGCAGATGAAGTGCATAGATTAAAACTTTAAACCTTTCTGTTGGAAGAAATCACTATCATTTGTAACAGTACCTAGCCAGAAACATAATCATCATAGCGTATCTAGTTCAAAGCCTTGGTGTGTTCTAAGACTGCAAACTGTGGATCAATGAACAAAAAACGTAAGTTTCACATGGAGACAGCATAAATCTTCACAGATCTGACAGGTTGCTTTGGTTTTCTTTGAATAGAAATGCTTGGGAAAAACCAGTTGCCAAGTTCCCGTTGACAGATCGATCTTCGACAAGATCAATGACGGGTGTCCCAACATCATGAAGACGTTAGCCATCCAAGCAAAATGCAGCTAGCCCTTCGAAGCACGAGAGAAGATCAGCGAGGAAAAATGGGTCGAGATCAGCTTAACAATCGGTTTCAAAGCCTTGATTCTAACGGCTATCTGAAAAGGGCATTGTGTTCTCAAAATCGGATGCCGTTGCCATTCGCCATGTCCTGTTTTGCTTCGACTCAACATAGATACAAGAGTCATCTTTGATCATGCAAGACCAGAAGTTCGAGTACTTCTCCCATAGCTGCAATAGACCGCGTTTTTGTCGCCTTTATTTTGCTTTTCATCATTATAAAATTTCCATTTCTTCTTGTCCTACCTTCCTCTCTATTCTTTTTCCTGTCATTCTTGAGAAAACTTATGCTCTCATCTTGATCTCGGCCAAACATTATCTCTTTCTTTAAGTTTATGATGCCTTGAAACCGTAATGCTTCACCCAGAATCGACAACTTTGCACAACGTAAACGAAAATACAAGGACCATACATAATATTTTGCTAAATATTTTTAGTTTATGAGGCAGATTTTTTTCATATACTTCGTCATCTTTAATGCCCTGATTTTCTAATGTACTTTAAGAAATTGGTTTAAAAACATTTTAAGCTTCTTTCTTAGAAATATTTTAAGTGGTGTTACGTAACATATTTTAAGAAGACAACATATCATGGAAAACCAATTTTTATTAAACTATGAAGAGGCACCATCAGACAATTTCTTTCTTACAATGTTAAGATTTTGTTTTCTGATATCTATAAAATATTAAGCAAACGCCAAATTCATCAATTGAAAAACCTATCATTGAATTTAGTCTTACAAACTTAACATAAACGAATGCCAACTGATTTTAATGAAGGAGTTTGAGGAAAAATTATTGAGTTGGTAAGGATTTTAATGAGTTAGGTTAAATACTGGTCAGTAGAAATATACATAGGTCAATATTGGGTTAAGACGACCTGTTTTCAGCCGGAACCGTCCACGCAGGTACTATTTATTATTGGCCGGCGCAGCAATCACCCATGTGTCCACATAACTCGTGTAACACGCGAAGTCCTAGCTCACGACCCGACCCAAGCACCCGGCTAGACGATATACGGAGCCCAATCTCCAGATGCTACGATTTAAGGAGAAAAATTCCAAAAATAAGGAGCTTGGATTGTGTTGGCTATAGGTAGGGTTCGGGTCAGGTTTCGTATGGATTGCCAAAATTGTGTTGCATAAAGATGGATTAGCTTAGGTCGGACGATTTTTGACCCAATCCACTCGTTTGGCGTGCCTATCGGTCATCTCAAAGACGAGACTATTAGTTTATGGTCAAGTAACTCGAAGCATGGCCTCCGCCTTTGCCATCGATTGCTCGAATGAATTCCGTGATTAGGAAAATTGAAAGAGAGGCCACAGTTTGATTTGAATGATTAGCGAGATTCGGATCAAATTGAAATGTTTTCGTTTATTTGGGAGTTAAGCTTTGAAATGAAATGCCGAAGTGAGAAGCCGAGACCAACCCAAATTTTGCCTTCTGAAAACAAAGAATGCTTTTCCTTCTGCCCCTGTAGAAATTGGTTAGCTCTTGCCCCTTGGTGTTAATTTTGTTTCGGGTTCGCTCGTTCTCCGATCAAATTATCTCGCAACCTAATTTTGATTTCATAACGGTGAATTTACTCATCGAAGATACCTTGCTTACGCAATATACCGCAACCATTCGTCCACATTTTTAAAGTGGATGGATGTAGACATGGCCATACACCGAGTTGGGCCTAGAACTGGCCCGGGGCAAACCCTGCCCTCGTCGGTTGATCAGGCCCACGGTTCCAAATTGGAACAGGACCGTGGCTTCCGAACCCAGTTCCGATTTCTTCAAACTTTGAACGGGGCCCAGAACTGGTGGTTCCAGGCCGGTTCCGAACCGTGAAAAAAAATACGTTGAATTGAATAATTCTTGCCTCTTTTTGCGCAGACCTTTGTCAGTTTCAACAGTTGAAACTTGCCAATGGTAAAAAAATAAAAATTGTAAAAAAAAAAAGAGGAAAGAGTCGGTTCATGAACGGGAATCGGAACCGCCACCCAGTTCCGATTCCCGTTCATGAACCGACTCTTTCCCTCTTTTACCTAAGGGCTCAGTTCCGATTCCCCCAAAATTTGATCGAAACCAGCGAGTTCCAAACTGTGGCCATGCCTAGATGGATGACTCTCAAACTATTCCAAAATGAGTGAAAGGTAATCGAATGTGTAGCATAACCTTGATTAACATGTGGACATATAATGTCGCTCCACGGATTGCTATCCAAATGATGTGCAATCATCAATTTTATACAAACAATCTCAATACATATATATGTATATATGTATGTGTATATATAGTATATGAAAGATTTTAATTTTCAATATACAATTTCTTTATAGCGAAATACCTTTCCTCCAAAGGCTTAGCTTTGATTTTCATTTAATCAAATTCAGTGGCAATCGAATGAGAAGTAAATTACGTAACAAGAATAAAGAACAATTAAATTTAAAGGAACAGACAAAACACAAGTGCTGTTTTCAATAAATGAAACTGAGGAATAAATAAGAGTCCGTGTGGAATTCTTACCTTGCCCAAAAAAAAAAAAAAAAAAAGAGTCCGTGTGGATGAGTTTATCGTAAAGTTTGTCGATTGCTCTGAGGAAATATTTAATCGACTCAGTTGTCACTTGTCGATTATAATGTGAAGCTGATTATATTTTAGAGTCTGCAAAGCGCATACAAGTCTAATGTATCCGGGCGCTCGATATTTAGCGAGTTCTACGGCGGGGCTCACAATAATCTAAAGGCTAAGGAGTAATGAGCCGATAACGTCTCCTTTAAACTTCACCAACTTATGGAAGAAGATGCAACTAAGAAGTCAAAATCACTTTTTTGAACGTTGCTCTCTCATTTTTGCTCTCATAATTGAAGCCGACCGGAGTGCAGCAGGGAAGGACAGCGAAAGAAGTAGGCATGGAACAGTTTCCATGGCCTTGTCCCACACCTAATTGGCACATGCATGCCAAATGACCCTAACCCTATACGCGAACCATTAAAGCATCAATTTGGCTTTTCAGGAGACCATAGGATGGTGACCAAGTGGCAATTGAAAAGTAGGAGCTTAAATCTGCCTAAGTTAATTGAAACCGTTCGATTGAAGATGAAGATGTCACGCAGTCTTAGTCAAGAGATTGGCCGCACTACTACCACACCTGATTTGTTTTGAACCAAATGCCTTATAATCCTTCACTCCGACGACACGGATCCGTCATGCTAAGTTGTACTATGGAGGTTCCACAAGGTGTTCAATCACACGAGAGCAATTTGCATATGCGCAACTCGTCTCTACCCTGAGAAGACCCGTGCGACCCCTCACGCGGGGATGCGCGAACCTCGACAATCTTGTGAGCTCAACCACGCCAGGCTAATTCAAGAATCGCCCGCGCGAACGAATCACTCGCCGTGCGTGAACATCGCACGAGGTTTTAGCGAGGATGCCGCTTCTCCAGCAATGCGCAGCAAAAGTTTTAGTCTATGTATGTGTGGGATAAGCTTTTGACGGGCCCTTTTTTGCAAAAGATTAGGGAGGGACCTGTCCAGAGGATTTCGACATCACAAACAGGGAGACAAGTTGAGGCGAGGAATGGACACTCGGAAAGAGTGAAAAGGTTGGTGAAAAATTCAGGCTCATCATAGCTCAACAGACGACGGCATCCATCCCTCTGCGTCCCTTCGAGGACAAGCCTCTCCCGTATCCTTAACTCTTTACCATCCACTTGACCCACTCCAAACGTTACCCCCCCCCCCCCCCCCCCCGTTGAAATTTCCCGGTTGGTCAAATTCAACCGTGGGTTCCTAGTCTGATTTGAAGTGGGGAACGAGGGTTAAGACATCTCGCCTCACTTATCTACGTGAGTTATATGCTCTTCTATGCTACATCAGATCTACCTTCTCGACCGATACCTGGAGTTAAGGAATTGCTATAAAAAGAATCTATGTAACCAGATTATATGACCAATCATATATACATTTATTATTTTGTCCCCTAAAATTCTATTAGGACCTCTTTTAGAAAAACGAATTTAGTAAGTTCAAAATTTTGGTAAAGATGGAATTAAATAGGCTATATAAATAAAACCGATTATAAATATCGAAAAACGCTATACTGACAGAAAAAAACTTGCATTTGTCACAAATTCATACCAATCCACAGCAATTATTTGAATTCTGATGTAAAAGTTTATAGACGGATTTAACAATTGATAATATATCCAAATAAATTCCTTCTTGATTAAAAGAAAGAGGAATTCTAAGACTCCAACAACAAAGTAAATAGTACTAATATAACCATGGAAATAGAATAGTATTGTCCGATTCATGAGGATAAGGGAAAGTATTTTAGTACCAAATGAGTAATAGTAATAAGGGGTTCATCCTGTATTTTCCAATTACCATCAATTTGATATGTCTTATTCCAAAAAAAGAGAGCCCTTTCATTATTATTCATGTTAATAAACTTAATAAACGAAAATGTTTTTTATCGTTTTTAGGTACTTCTTTTCCCCATAGAGATATTGAATGTAGGAAACATATTTCACACTTTTTGACCACTGTAATTTTGAAAATGAACATTGAAATGCTTTTTTTTTTTTTTTTTTGTTTCTCCCTCAAAAGTAAGTAAATAGATCCGAACATATAAAATGTGCGGTTAATCCTGCTGTAGAACAAGATAATTATTTGGTCGTAAAATAGGTGAATACAACCAACTATCATTAGAAATTTGTCATCTTGGACCAAAAAAACAAGCAAGGGAGGAATACACAAGCAGAAAGTGTACCACTAAAAAAGCAGTTTTTGT
>JAGVVM010000677.1:0-45516 GCA_019149425.1 Psidium friedrichsthalianum | reverse complement strand
GGATACATCTAATTTCTGTTACCTCCATTTTATGCTCATGTTGCTTTTATGTTGGCCAACATTCAGCTCCATGGAGCATTATAGGTCTTTATTGCAGTTCTATAAAATTTTCCTTTTAGCCTAAGAGGGATTTTGCGATCACACAAAAAATCCTAATGCACTACACCGTTTCATCCACCTTCTTCTCTAGAGTATACACTTCTTATAATTGTCCAAAATAAGTGAAGTAAAATCTTCTAAGCTTTTGGATATGCAAGACAAAAAAAAAATCACAACATACAAGATCCGAAAGAGAGGCATGATACGTACGTTATGATATTTAATCACTAAAATTTGTATTGGAATGGCTAATAATTAAACTTTGATACATGTAAATTGTTGTTGCCATAATCCAGCTATCTAGAGCTTGACATGACAAATTAAGATGAAATAATACTGCTCCAAGCCAAGCCTCAAGAGAAGAGCAGAGGGAGATTCGGTTCTGTGTTTGGACCAGTGGTGAAAGCTAACAGCCATAATGAACAGATTCACAGATTCACGATCTCGAAATGGCCATCGGGGAAGTGAGAACAATGAAAGGAAGTTCGTCGTATGAGAGGTAACGGCGGCGCTGATGAGGAGCTACTACGGAAAAGAGAAGAGGACCCTGCAAAAGATAAAAAGAGAATGAGTAGAAAGCCATCAGAAAAGGAACAAAAGAAAAATAAGAATGTAAAAAGCAATAATTTCTTGACATTATTTCTTAGTTTGCATCTAAAATAAAAAGATAATGTTGTAGGAATCGGATAAGCTAGCCATAAAGTCCTAAGCAGCACTTTTTTTTTTAAAAAATGGTCAGTTACCCACGCCAAAAAGTGACAGGACTATATGTAGGCATTTCCCCACGCAAAATGCATGGTGGGCAATCATTTCAACTTGAAGGTGTAGTTGGTGATTAAATCAAGGAGCGGATCTCCAGATAGCCTTACCATGGAAGATCGGTATCGGTGGAAGAGGAACTTGACGCGACTATTCGAATAACACGCTCGATGAAGAGGAGCTTCAGAAGCAAGCACGAAAATACTGGAAGTATAGGAGGAGACCGAAAAATCAGAGCGATGATGACTGAATCAAAAATTGAAAATAGAAATTGAAGAATCCCATAAAACTTAACTTCGGTTTTGTAGCTATAATCCAGCGATATAGAGCTCCACATGACAAATAGGATGAAATGACACTACTTCAAGTTAGGCCTCAAGCGAAGAGCAGTAGCTCTATTTCCCGTAATGAAGTGATTCACGATCACGAAGTGGCCATTTGGAAAAGTGAGAAGAAAGAAAGGAATGAGTGACGGCACGAGAAATAGAGGAGGAGCTGTTGTGCTGGTGATTATTAGCCGCAGAAGGAGGAAAGGGAGAGAAGCATCAAGGGAGAATTCTTCTCCTCTTCTTTTCTGAACGTGTGTGTGACCCTTAAGGAACAAATTGGCTTATATAAAGAAGATGGTTAGTGCATATAGAGAGAGAGATTAATTGCTAAAGTATCGAACAGATGACTTGCACGGTTAGCAGAGAAAGGAGTGGTGGCATGCGCATCTTTTTATTGGATATTGAATGTATTTGCAGACCAATCGAAAAATTGAAATAATAAGATACATTACAATACGGTAAAAATCTACAGTTCTCTTCAAAAACCTAAGGGTTCCTCCTGAAGGTTCTTGTTTTAGCATGCTGAAGAAAAATAAAAGGAAGAGAGAGATGAATTGCTTTCTGTATGGGAGATGGTTGGCAGAGAAAGGAAACAGTATGAGTGATGTGGGAGAGCTTTAGGGTTTGATGTGGGAGATAAAATGGATTTGTCGTACTGCTCCTACCCGTCCATTGACGTTGCTAGGGGGATTTCCTGCACTGCACATAAGATTATCAGCTAATTCTTCCTCACTCCTTATATTTCTATAGTATGCTTAGAGACTGCTGGTGCTGTCATGCTAATTTTTTCTGTTAGCCACATCAGACGGAATTAACGAAAAGACCCGATTGAACTAAGTTGAAATGTTTTAGGACTTGATTGTATTTTTTTTTTTTTTGTAAATTTTAGGACTTAATTGCACTTGGATGACAAATTTTAGGACTTCTAGTGAACATATCCCTAAATTTTTGACAATTTTTCAATTGAGTTGTATGCTCAGAAACAAGTGACGCGGACACCAGTCGTCTTACGTGGCACTACTAACGCTGTCATGAATAAATTTTAAAAATACCTTTTTCAATTTTTTTGTACTTTCTTTGCTCTTTTTTTTTTCTTTGTGGCCGATGGAGGTCTCTAGCAACCCTTGCCGACCTCGAAGGCCTCGCCTAGACCGGATGATGGCTGCCTAGCTTGCCTCGCACAGATCTGGCGAGGCTGCGAGGGCTACCTCACCAAATTTGGGCGAGGCCCCCTATTAGCTGTGAAGGCCATGGGCGTGGCAGGCCTCACCCAAATCTGACTAGGGCCTTCATGCCCTCACCCATGACTATAGGCGAGGGAGGCTGATAACCCTCAACATCGCCAGCCCAACGGGAAAGAACAAGCAAAGAGAAAAAAGAAAAATAAAAAAATTCAAAAACAAAAAAGCCAATTTTTATTATAGAATTAAAAATTAGAGAGAGAATCGCCCCTAGACTGCGAGTGTGATCCTCAATAGATTTTTCTTGGCACACCATGATTTTACTTGCTTATCCCAGTGCAACAATTTCGCGCATTGCTCCGTGTATGCAACGGACGAAACCTGAAGACAGAAATCCACATGCATATGCAACTATCAAATGATGATATTATTAAGCTGGTAACCAAGCGACCAAGCATGGTGCTCAGTTCACTCCAACTATTGGTCGAGGAAGTAAATTTCGTATCCACCTGATGTGTGCCAATTGATAAATTCATCTTAGCCCACAAAATAGGAAAAAGGCTTGAACGTCATCACTTTTTTTGGACACTTTTTTTTTTGTGGGCAAAAGCGATAGGAAATGGATACATAAATGGCGATAACTGATCTGTGTCCTAACTAAACTATAGCATATTGCTTAATAAATCAATCTTCCATGAAAAGATAAATTCATAAATCATTCATAGGGTCTCAACATTTCCTTATTTTAAGCTTTCATTATGTACAGTGGAGGAGCACTGTTACTTTGACGCTATCGGGCGCGCAAGTACATGCACTTCCTTTTGTCTTACTTGACTTTTCTACCATTTGTTCCTTAATTAATCTAAGCATGAAAAACAAATAATTGTGTTTTTAAATTTATAAATTTAAGAATAATTCCAAATGACGGTCTGAAGTACTATTATTTTCTCGAATAAGGTGCTTAAGTAAACCTTCCTTCAAATAAGGACCTAAAATAACGTAATAGATATAAAATAAGAGTCAGTGACCCTTGCCCAAATCCGAGAGCAAGCCCTCGCCTCTCGCCTCTGGTCAATAGGTCGCTGGTCTTAGCCAAGGCATCGATGACCCGCCCCCCCACCCTACCTGTCAAGCAGTGGGATGGGTTGTCGCTCCAATGCTTTGCCCCTCTAGCGTTGTATGTGTCTCTACATGTGTTTTTTTAAATTTTTAAGAAAACAAAAAAAGGAAAGACAAATAAAGAAGAAAAAATAAAATATAGGAAAATGACAAAAATCATTTGCTCGACTTCAAGAATTTGCTGAAGAAACAGTGTTCCCGACCTCTGTTCTCTTGCTTTCTGTCAGTGAAATCTGTTTTGATGACATCTCCACCTGGACCTTTTCGCTGGAGGAGTCCAAAGACCAGCGCTCGCCACCTTGTGCCGAACACGCACCAGTGGCACCAGGTTGGCTATACGGGAACTGACCGAGCTGCATCACCTCCTGGTTAAGCACAGCCATTGCGTGCTTAATGGCTTGGATCGAACCACCCGATATCGCATCCTTGAGGTCCTTCAATTGGCCTCGACCTTCTCTTTCACAGGGCCAGGGACCTTGTTGCCCAGCTCCTTGATCTGCTTTTCGGTATGGTACCCCGGGGAGTCTGCCTGGTTCTTCATGACTATGGCGTCCCCCTGCTCTGCCTGGGAAATTGTCGAATTTTCATCGTCACTACATTGGCAGACTTCACAGTACCAATCTTCAGGGATTTCATAACGAACTTGGGCCGCGCAGTAACTGGACATGAGGAATATGAGAAAAAATAAGATGAAAACCGTAGCATATTTCATTTGGCTGGAATGTTCAAGCTAGATATGATTTAGAGGAGAGATCATACATATGTTGCCGAGCGTGACAAGTCGAGCATGCCACCAGCAACTCAGCCCGACCAAAATCACCACATATTTCGCAAGGACCATCCTGCCAGAAAAAGAGATTTGATCATAAGTGAAGACTGGAAATTGCAAAAACATGAGGAAAGTCAAGAAGACAGCAGCCCAATCAACACTTGACAGAAGATATATAGCCCCACCATTTACAATCGACTCGTGTGTAGGATTATATTTACAGGACAACCTTTTGGTTTGGCAACATGAGAGTCCATCGGATCATCACATGGCATGCAACAAAGCAAGAAACAAGAGCATCAGACTGAAATTCAAACTAGTCAAATTTTTACGCTCCATGTAAAGATTATAGCTCAAACAAAGAAGATACCATCGATCTTGCCTCAGCTGCTCCTAAGCGAAGAAAAAAGGACCAAAGACGAGCCCAAAAAGGAAAAAAGTTCGGGGTGGTTCTTTTGGAGATCTGCCTAGAGAATGAGTCAGAGGTTCTCTTCTCTATCTACTTGTTGGCTCCCTAGAGATTAGATGGGAGAATACCCTCCTTGTGTTCCTCTCCCCCTCTCTTGTTTTCGGTCTTCCCAAAGAGAGCCGAGAAAGGTTCGAGGGGTTCAGCGATAGCGAAAAGGAAGGATGATTAGCTATTTTCTTCAAACTTCCAATGGCTTCCTATTTTCTTGGTTTAAATTTAGCATTAGATTAGAGAACTTAAAAGGAAAATGATTAGCTAGCAGAAAGCAAATCGCAAATAGAAAAATCCCAGTAAGTGGATTATTTTCCATCAAAGAAAAGATTTAAGTAAACTAAAATAAAAATTAAAAATTGCAACTTTTAATGAAGTGATATACCATTCTCCACCTAAAAAAGATTGGGGATACTTGACTATTTGATACACTTTGAACTTCCAATTATTTAGTATTTTGTTGGCAATGTGGAGAAAAATACATTATCGCTATATTGATTGCGAGAAAGTAAGAGGTATTTGTTGACGTTGAATTTTAGTTGATGTCTGTCATTATCTATTATAGACATACAATGTTTACTTTTTTCTCCTAATATCATTTAGATGCATGGAGTTTGTATTGCATATTTTCATCTATGAGATGTGCATAGATAGGATAATTTTTTCATCTACTAGTTATTATTCTCATCTAAATCTTTTCTTTTAATTCACCTTTTTTTTTTTAATGTATAATGGTACCAGTGGTATTTCGGAGAGTCCTTCTATAGCAATTTCATTTGAACGAAAAGAATGAGAAGCCATTTCATTGCAAGAGATTTCGTTATGAGTTGTAAAGTGCATTTCATCTTTAAAATTTAGTAGATGGTAAAATTTAGTAGATGGTATTTATGATTTCTTTTAGATAATTAATAGTATTGTTTACTTATGATTATCTGTATTTCGTATTTAAATTGTTTTTCCATTCTTCATACCAAAATGTTCCACTTACAGCGATTTCTCCCCTAGTGATTTCAGCATCGTTGGCTAATAATTTTCCTTTTCAAATCCTCTAATCTCATCCTAGATTAAGTCAACATTGGAGACTAAAAGCAAATGAAACGCTAGAACCGGTCTCCCTGTTTCCTCGACGAAAAAGTGGGGCTGATGTTGGACCATTTCCACCGTCACAAAAGCCTTATCGTTGGGCTAGCAGAATTCTTAACAAGAATACAATCCGCACACAAGCACAACGACACGTAAAAATCTAAAGAAGGAGAGTACCTAAAATCTGCCAATGCCATTTCAAGTAGTCAAAGTATATTGCTACTTTGCTATTGCTAGGAATAATCTGCTTAAGTTGCTTTTATGCGCTACATGTTATGCGTCCATATTTTCCAGAACTAGGCTCGTACGTCATAGCAAGCTAATCGCCTTTTTTTTTTTTTTTGTCTTTATCTTTTGCCACACCGTTTGACTAATATAATAACGGGCTACAATTTGCAAGGAACTATTCATCCTTTAAGCTTTCCTTGTACAGAGGTTCTCTGGGAAATAAACAAAAAATTTCAAATTTATTACATTTGTGCCAATTCAATCCTAAAATTTTCATTTTGCCAATTGGATTTTAACAATTTGCCAATTGAGTTGTATTGTCTGAAAACTGGTGACAGGGCACGACCAACACTTTCTTGAATAATCTTTAACAATATTTTTTTGAATTTTTTATTTTTTATTTTCATTTGTGGCTAGTGAGGTTCTCCGGTGACCCTTGCCAAACATGAAGGCCGCCTAGTCGGATTTAAGTGAGGCTACGAGGGTTGCCTCGCTAATCTGAGCGAGGCCTTTTACCTACTATGAAGGCCATGGCAAGGGAGCCCTCCCCCAAATTTGGCCAGGGCCTTCGCACCCTCACCATGATTGTAGACGAGGTTGGCCAGTGACCCTCACTATCGCTAGCTCAATGGAAAGAAAAAAAAAACAAAGCAAAGAGAAAAAATAAACATCAAAAAAATAACAAGCAGTCAATATTTATTTAGGAAAATTACAAAATTATCCACAACAATGTTGGCCATCCCATCTAGGATGATCGACGTCAACATCATCAATTTCTAGTCAACATTGGCCAGAAGGACTCAATTGAAAAATCATCAAGAAGTTTAGGACTTAATTGGTCAAATTGAAAAGTTTATGATTAAATGGCACAAGAGCAATGAGTTTAAGACTTTTTAATGACTTCTCTAAAGTTCTCCTTCATGGTTAGAGAATCCTTACCGCTCGAGGAATTAGCTGATATTGGTTTGAGAGAATATTTTTGGTGATCACTTAGGGTATTTATAAAATGAAACATGAAAATTTCCGTGACTTCAACTTATCATGTGCAAGGGACTTATGAGGGAACATCTCCTTTGGATAACACTACTTTGCGTTCAAATCCAGTTTGATCGGAAATGATAAAATTAGTAAATGGTGCATCCAAGACTTGCTTTAGCATCTTCTTCCTTTCCTCGAATGGAAGTAAAGAAATAGGTGTAAGTGAAGTTTGAAATTTCAGCAAATTGGACACAGTATTTTAAGTATAACGTTACGCATTATTGGAGTAATGCTAAAGGTATTGAGATTAGTGCATGAAATTAAATTATTAGGGGATGTAAATAAACATAATCGGGTGTAATGACGAAACAAGTCTTATTCAAGCCTCCAAAAGCGGATGCAGATAAGTTGTCCTGATTTATATACAAATCTCTCATTCTCCATCAAGAGATCGTCCTACTTGTCCATCTCATTGTGGTGCTCAATCACACAGGATCACTTCAACCTATCGCCACACCTGCTCGTCCTCCAATGCCGCCCACTAAGCCACTCAAAAGCCACACCGACTCGTTATCATATCTACCGTCGTTGTCCTCAGATCCACTAGCCATATTCGCCCAGATTGTCAATGCCCCCACCTCATAGCAATATGCCAATGCCCTCCCGCTCCCCGCATCAGCTGACATAGAGATGTCGACGAGCTCTAACCGGCGTCGAGGTTGCAGTGAGTCTCCACATTTGAAGATGTGTCCACCATATCTAGAGGCTCATCCCCTCCACTCCACATCTAGAGGCATCGAGATTTGGATTCGTCGCCCTCAACAAGCAGGTGGTTGCCGTCGCCTCTTGGTGTGGCAAGAATTACATAAGTTGGGCAGATGACACAATCTTGTAATAGCGACAAGGAATGGGTACATTAATGGAGACAATGGTATGTATCCTAACTAAACTATAGCATATTGCTTAATAAATCAATCTTCCATGAAAAAGATAAATTTATAAATCCTTTGTAGGCTCCGTTTGTTTTGTGAAAAATATTTTATAGGAAAATGTTTCTCAGATTTCCCCGGCGTTTGGTTCACGGAAAATATATTAGTTGAGGAAAACATTTTCAACCCATGGAAAAAACTCCTTCCAACATTTCAAGTGTTGATTCATCTTTTAAATCAATATATTTATATAATGGCATTAACAATTTCTTTTCAGTAAGCGATGATATTTTTCTATGGCAACATTTCTGCTTCAGAAAATAAGTTCTGATTAGAGGTTGATTTTTCTACTTCTATTTAGAAGTAAATGTTGATTTTTCTACTTCCACTCTAGAAGTTGGTTTCTTATTAGAGAAATTCTCTTGGTAATAGTTAAGAATTTCTACTTTTGAAATAGTATTAAAAACAAAATCTTCTATGAAAAATTTATACTTCATTTTAAAATTTTAAAATTTATTTAACAATTTTTATCATTACAAAATATTATATACTTTTTAAAAATAAAAAGTCATTACTTAAATTTTATCCTAATGGTTGGAGATAGTGACTCTGTAGCATAGGTGGTGTTCAGTTGGGAGGTGGTCTGTGGTGGTGGGCGTTGTGGTGAAAGGAGGTGGCGAGGGGCGGCGATCGGCGAAGGTTGGTGGTGGGCGATGATGGAGGAGGCATGGTTAAGAGAGAGATGTGCTAAAATGAAAAGCAGTCGAAGTGAGAGAGATATTGATGATAAGAGATTTGTACTTCTGAAAGAGAAGCAAATTTTTTTTAACTTCTAAAATTGGCTCCAAAACAACTTCAGAATTTGAAATTTTCTTTAGAAATAGAAATGTAATATTGGGTAATTAAATGGATTTCTTTCAGAAATTATATTACCAAACTAATTTTTGTTTCAAAAGCAATTCTAGAGTAGAAATTCATTTCAAGAAGTGTTACCATGTGTGCCCTTAGCAAAGACCAATTTGAGAAACATATTTCTTTCTTTCACCAAAGGTTGACATAGCATGTGATAACCAATTCTCTCTCCGACAAGTTCCAATTGCAAGAATATTGTGATTTTTCACTTGGTTATGCTTCATAACCCCTTTCTTGGTGAGATGTTTCTCCAACCTTGGGAGTATTCGTATTGCAGTTGCTTTGAAACTATTCGAGGAATTAGGATTTTTCTACACATGCGGTCCTCAATAGATTTCATGGCAGATCGACTTATAGAAACTATTTCAAGAAATTTGTTGTTGCATCTTGCACACAAAATTTGGAGCACTAAAGCTCTTATTTAGATTATGGTGAAAATAGAATAGTATATTGGCGTAAAATACTTCTCTCCATTAATTTTGAATTAGATATATTGAGAATTCATGATTATGATAACAACAAATCACTTCTTTAAATAAATAAAGTATGTGTTAGTTTTTATTTTTTTTTTCTATTTTTCCGGTTTAATGATCAAGTGGTGTCCAGACCGACTTTGTCCACCTATTAATTGATTCATCACCATGTACAATCTTAAGAGTGAATTCTCACATCCGAGTGTGTATTGATGATAGCAAAGCAATGCAAGCCTTTCATTTTTTTTCCACCTTTTCTTGAATGCGTCATTTCTATGCTTGTCCTACATTATTTCTTAGAAAATTACGAGATAAAGTGAAATTGGACTATTTTTCATGGGCAAACAGTTATGATAACAAAATAAATTGAATTGAAGTAACAAAAACAATATCATCCCTATCAAGATTCTCATGAAGCAATAAAAAAATGCATGGTAAAAAAAATTTATTAGGGAAAATAAAACATACAGTCCCTAGAATTTGACCCAATGTATAATGTGATCTCTGAATTTTTAATTCATTTAATATGGTCCTTGAATTTTTTATACATGTCAATTTAGTACATCAACTATATGATGTTATCCTTGAACTTGAATTAATAGAAGCATAACATTGAACATTCTTATATTTTGGGGACTAATTTAAACATGTACTAAAAGTCTAAGGACCAAATTGAATAAATTACAAGTTCAGGGACGGCATTGCTATTTGCCTAAAGTTTAGGGACCACACCGTACAAATTAAAAGTTTATGGATCACATTGTATATTAAGCCAAAATTTATAGACTATTTGTATCATTATCCCAGAATATTACAATAGTTGATGATAGGTTTTTAGGAGCGGAAGGAACTTAAGAGAAAATTACAAAAAAAAAAAGTCATGTAAAGAACTGAAGAGATCCAATGATGAGAAGAAAAGGATGAGAAAAGAAAAATAATAAGGAACCAACACCAATCCTGCTAAAAATATCAAAATCTGGTATTCTTGCGTTTCAGTCTCTCTTCGCCCCTTTTCATTTTTTCCGAGGTGTTGGTCTAGTCAGTCGGAAAGCCAAGACCCACTGCACATCAGTGTAGTCGATGGATGAAAGTAAATGATTGGGCCCAATCACTATGTCCAATATCAAATCGAGTTTTACATTTTTAATTAATTCCATGGGATCGTGTGCTTTTATGCAAAAAAAAAAAAAATAGCAATTGAATCCCTTACATCTTAATCGATTCAATTATTTCCTAAAATTCATGTTGAAAAACACATTTTAAGGATGTTGTGTAGATTCGACCAAAAAAGAAAACTATGTAGTGTAGCAATTTTAAAGTGACACTCGAACAATTTGAAGTAAAAGTTTTAAGTAACGTTCTGACAATTTTGTTGTTGTTGTTCTGATATGGCTTCTAGATCAACCATATGCTCCTATTTTTCACTTTTGTTTTGCATCCATCTCCTTTATTTTGTGCTGCGTTTCATCAATGTTTGAAAATTAGAGTATTTATTATTTTAAGAAGAAATTGAAATGGCAGGCGCTGTGGTCCTTTATGCATTTTGTTTGGCTTTGAGATGAACCAAACGTATTCTATCTTTTAAATATATTTCACATCCTACTCTCTCTCTCTTTCATTTTTTTTTTATAATTTTGGTAATATAACTACATCATATATTTGATAATTTCAAAAGGCAAATGCTTAAAATGGAATGCATAATATTGGGTTAAGTATTTCTTGATATTCCAGTCAGGCCAAGAAGGTCAAACAAGACCCATTGAATATTGGTGCAGTCATGGATGACACTAAATGATGGGGCTCAATCTTAATGTATAAAATCAAATCAAGTTTTAAGCCATTTAATTAAGTCTATTGGATTGGGGACTTTTATGTAAAAGAAATCCAATGGAATGCCTAACATCTTAACCGATTCAATTATGTCCTAAAATTTATGTTGAAAAAGCATATTTTAAGGATGTAGTGTAGATTCGACAAAAGAAGAAGAAGAAGAAAGAAGAAGAAGAAGAAGAAGAAGAAGAAGAAGAAGAAGAAGAAGAAGAAGAAGAAGAAGAAGTTGGGCAATTTTTAAGGGACAATCGAACTATATGAGTAAAAGTTTTAAGCACAATTTTGTTGTTACGGTTCTGATTTGGCTTTTAGATGAACCATATGCTCCTATTTTTCACTTTTATTTCGTGCCCGTCTCCTTTTAATTTTCTATTGTATTTTAAAATTGTTCAAAGATTGAAGTATTTTATTATTTAAAAGAAATTGAAAATGCTCGGCATTGCGGTCCTTTGTGCATTTTGATTTGGCTTTGAAATGAACCGAGCGTATTGTCTCTTTAAATGTATTTCACATTCCATTCTACACTCTCTTTTATGATAATTTTCGTAATATAGCCACCTCATCTAATTGATAATGTCAAAAGGAAATTTTCAAAATGGAATGAATAGGATGGGTTGAGTACTTCTTGGCATTTCAGTCTCTCTTCCTCCTTTCTATTAATCCGATCCAGTCAGTCTAGGAAGGCCAAGACCCACTGAATATCCCATTCAATCGATGGGTAAAAGTAAATGATGGGCTCAATCTTTATGTCTGAAATCAAATCGAGTTTTAAATCTTTTAATTAATTCCATTGGATCGTGCACTTTATGTTAGAAAGACTGCAATTTGAAAAAGCACATTTTAAGAATATAGTGTAGATTCTACCGAAAAAAGCGATTTACATTTTAAGGATATAGTGTAGATTCTACCTAAAAAAGCTATTTAGTGCAGCAATTTTTAAGTAACACTCAAACAATTTAACGTAAAATTTTTATGACTTAATCAAATCAGTCAAATTGCATTCCACACATCAGATTTAGAAGTTCCAATACGCTTACCCAACCGACTTTGAGGCTGTGGGAGGGCAAATGAAAGCTCATTCTTAGGGGTTTGAATGATCTCCCATGCTTGGGTTTGAGGTAGGTAGAAGATGAGTTTCTTGGATCTCTTCCTTTTTCTATTGCTTTCATTCTTTCTTTTTTCTCTGACAGATGGTCAGAATTTCATTTGGTTTCGAATCTTACTGAAAAGTCCACTAGAGATTAAAAAAAAATTACTTTCTTCCCATTGCAAGGATCGATTTCATTATGCCTCTTAGGTATGGTTTGATATTCTTTTAAGAAGAAGTTATTCCAACCTTTTTAGATGTGTCACAGCACCATGTCCACGAGATCCAGGGATGGAAAGTCCATTAAAGCACTTCAATAGTTCACCACATTAATCCCGCCGAGGAAACGACGGTCCTTGGTACACCAATAGTCAATTTTGGTGTTGGTTCAAGTGGCTCCTCTGGCACATCATCGGAGCGACCTAATTAGGATGAAACGTGTGGTGATTTAGAGACGAGAATGGGCGCAATTTGTAGCGGGTGTTAATTTTATCGTAACATTGAAAAACTGAGTTTTTTTTTTGGGGACCTATTTTAAAATTTTCTCCTATATTTATAAAAGAGGGGCCTTTTCTTGGACTTTTTGAGAATAAGGATGCCATAAATATCATAACTTTTACGTGGTGCTCACCCACAAACTATTAAATATTTTGTCACCCCAACACAATAGGCTCCACATACTTTGTGTGATCCGAAGCTTACATGAGGGGGCTTGTGTTCTTTGTCCGGTTCTTGGTGCGGTTTTCTCTCTCCTCCAAAACGGTTCTCACATTCTCTCTCCTCTCCCATGCATACACATACACGTGCTCTTTCTTTTAGGATTCAGCAGCGACGTGAGAGGGAGGAGGAAGGCAATCTCATTCTCTGGTTTTCTCTCGGAAGAACACATTCTCTTTCATTCCGTCGTTGGGAGACTTGATTCAAGGTAATGATATCTTTATTTCTCACTTGTTGATGATATGATAATCTCCGAGGATCTCGGTGTTAGGAAGAATATTTTGATTTCGAGAAATCATATTCTGATTCGCCATCCCTTGATCCAAGTAGGAGGTCTAGCATTTGATGCTAGAATTGGTCCTGTGTAGATTCCTCTTTAGTTATTTTCGTTATTGATCGCCGGTTTGCAACTTTGCACCTCTCCAAACTGTTTGCTCTTACATTGGAAATGTTCTTCTTCGTATTGCTGTGCGAGTGCTGATTTTGTCTAGTGGAGTGTGTATTTGCCTATCTTCGTATAGCTGTGCATGTGAGTGTCATCAACTGCTTTCAGCCTATTGAAGAAGAATGCAGACTGCCTGGGAGCAAGGAAGACTTGTTCTGCTTCAAAATTTGGATCCAACTTATGCCTCGTCTGAAGTTGAGGTAATTCCGTACATGCAAAATTAGAATAAACTTCCGTTGAGTTTTGTTTGCAATAGTCATAATTCCTGTCACTATAGAAATTTGTCTGGCTGACTAAGCAATCAGCATCCTTAACACATGTAGTAATTCAACATTTGGTATGATTTGGATAGTAAATAGAGGAGGTTGCACTGATCTTCTGGGATCGATTTGGGCCTTAATTGATATTGCTCCTATTGCTAAACCCACTGTGTTAGCCAATTCTTCTCAAGCCACCGCGTACTTTTAAGATTCATTGCCATGAAAACCTCGTTTTTGAAGCATGTGGTTTAGCTAGTGGATCAATTTTGGGAGTAATACTCATTGGGTAACTTTCATCCTTTTAAGGATGTATCAAAGCCTGGTGGCTTTTTACTGCAGTGCATGACTACAATAGTGCTATAATTGACAGGATATAATTTGGCAAGGCTTCAAGGAGAAATGCTCAGCCAAAATGCTTCCGCAGACTCCAACTTGTAGCCCTCACTATGGTAAGAAAAGCAGAGAAATACCTGATTTCGTTGTACCATTTGTCACTTGCAATATCACAGTTAGGTTAAATGGTTCGGCTGTCTGAGTTGTGGCTTTAATGCAACCTTGAAGACTGGAATTTCCTGCCACTCTTGTTTAGGGCATTTCTCAACTTACTTTTTCACTTTCACTGCTTGCTTAATGAAAATCTTGCAGCTAACACACTTTGACTTTATTTAACCCGAAACACCTGAAACTTTCATTATCTATGGAAGTTAGCACTTAAGATTCCTGTATATCTTTTTCATAATTTGTACAACTAGATAACATTTATTTAAATTTTGACGGTAAAGCTAAAACATAAGTTCTGCCTGTGATTTAGTGTAAACAAATATGCCGTTACCTTATACAAAGTTAATAACTAGGATGATAAAGGATTCTCACACAGGAGGATATTCCGGACAATCATGGTTTGTTGCTGAAACAGCTATGTTGGGGTAAGGCTGAATAATACAGCTGCGAGAGTTATACAGTTGCTGAAACAGCTATGTTGGGAGTTATTCATGGGAAAATTCGGTCATTCCGAACGCCCAGAACAAGTTCCATATATCAAGGATTGCATCGGTTGGGCTGATAACACAAAGATGCAAAGTGTTGGACGTTTTATATCATCACTTTCTGGCAAGTCGTGGATTTTTTTAAGCTCTCCCCAGTTTGGCTCAATCGGTTCATAATATATTGATTCAAAGCAAAGGCTTTGGTTTGATGACCGCTCGTTAAAAATTTGGTTTAGATTTAGTTTTCTTTCCCTTTGTTTATGAAATCCTACGCTCAATTGAAACAAAATGAGGTGAGAACGTCCCTTCATTAGTTTATTGTAATTTCTTACTTTCTAGATAGTAAATGCGAATTTCTTCTGGTATTGATGCTTGCTTCATGCGCATGCTTATTTTTGACAATGTGAGAACTGTTGTGATATAGGTCAAGCTTTTGTGATACTCGAAACAGAGGAAGCAGCAAAGAGAGTCATCAAAGAACTAGATGCTGGATGCTTGGTGCTACCTGATGGAAGGTATGTGCAAGAATTTGGAATTTTCAAAGATACCACATCATATGAAAGGACAAAATTGTCTATTTAATTGAACCTTTCCCAGACCTCTCCTCGGCTGCGTCAAGACTCCTTGCTCTCCTGGCCATCCACAGACTCCGGACACGGTAGTTTCTCTCTTCCTCCATGATCAAGTTCCTGACTAGGCACAGTTCAAGCTACAAGACTTGCCCTATCCTGGTTACATTTTCTTGGAACATTTTTTACTGTTCTTACATTTGTGGCTCTTCCCCTTTTTGTCAAGCAGGAAGAAGCTGTATATACTCTAGAGCCCGGCAACATAGAATACGTTATGGCGATGGAGTGGCGTTCGCTGCAACAAAAATCAGATATTATGTGGGAAATGTTACATAAGGTTAGTATTTCTAAGTGCAACTGTTTTCCCTTGTATCCCACTGAGCATGCAAGTTATGCTGCTAATTTTTTTGTTTCCCATTTGTTTTAGCGACAAGGGGAGGAATTGAGAGAGGTCAAGGAAAGGTTGAAGTCCCAGTGAATTGTAGTGGCGTTCGACCCCTGAATAGGTGCAAAGGGACTTATATTCAGACCCTTGTGACCATTTTCAGGAGTACTGTCTTTTTGCCCTTTAATTTGTTCTTGGTTCTAGACGTATGGGTTGGTGTCGCACCATCCGTTTGCACTATTTGTTTTATTCACACATAACTTATCCCACCCAATGGTACAACATACAATGTGCACAAGCAAGAAATCTGGTAATTTTTTCTCTTGTACTTCAATTCTGCTAGCTCAAGAGTGACCTAGAAGTACCACACTCCCCTTGCAGTTTTTTGTTGGAAATTTACTGTTAAGAATGAAAGAACAATACATTTATCTGTGATGTTCTTCTATATTGTTACTCGTCCATGTTCGGAATGCCCTTTGTGCTCATTCATTGATCGGTCGCACGATATTTGCATTTGTCCCAAGGAGATGTTTTGGTTAGACGCGCACTTAAAAGGGTGTTGGGCTGTCTGATTGCAGGGATGCTGGGGAATTTCGCCCGTAACTTTGGTGTCTTTCCACTCATTGAGTTACTATAACTTTGGTGACTTATAATCAGTCTATCCATTGGATTTTCTCCTTTAAGCGTTTGAGTTACTATATTTTACATAAGATTCATACACTCGGGTAACGGGTTTATGACGTGGAGTGACAAAAGCTCCTTTACATGGTGTCCGAATTGGTTAGTTTTCGAGTGTTGTGGTTCTTAATATGTTGCTTTTCATGTGTTGTCAAAGGATCAAAACACGTTGCTGGAAGAAAGATTGATCTTGGTGGCATCTCCGACGCAAGGAAAAACTCGCTGAATGATTATAAATCTTGCTAAGAACATCCAACTCCGTCCATTAAAATGGATTCATGACCAAAGTCGTCAGTTGCCATGTAGTACAAAATAGACATGAGTACTGTTCACAAGTCCATCCAAATTTTAAAGTCGGAACACTTTTTAAATGGAGTAATACCAAATCTTTCTCGGACGAAATAAAACGTACGGTGACAAGTTTGGATGACCGATTGTTCTCGTCCCATCAAAATCGAAGTCGAACTTAGGCTTCCGTTTGTTTTGTGAAACATTTGACATTTTTTAAAAATTTGATAATATTTCTCGATATTTAGCTAAATTCTGAAAATGGGTTGGAAATTATTCCCCGTTGTTTGTAAAGAAAGAGACATTTTTTAATCTCGTACCCTCCACTTAAAACTTCTGTCTCCATCGATGACCTTTTACATGATTAAATCTTGTACCCCCAACCAATTCAGGTTTTTTTTTTCCAAATTAGACTTAAAAAATATATATTTACCAATTTAGGGAAAAAAATTATGGAAACGAGGCCCGCGCAATAGTCGTAGTGCCCCATGAGCCCCATCTAGTAATCATAGTACCGAACGGGTCTCGTTCGACACACTTAGTGCCGAACACAGCCCGTTCAGCACTTAGGCTGCCGCGTGGGTCTTGTACGGCAGCCCAAATGCCACAAGGGCCCGTACAGTGTCCCAACTACCGCGGGGACCTGTGTGGCAATAGCCCATCCATGAGCTTTTGTTTTTTTTTTTTTTATAATTTTTTTGTATTTACAATATTTGTGTTGTTAGAAATATTAAATAATTAAAATTTTTATAAATATAAATAATTAAAAGCACAATTGTTATAAACATAAACAAAAATTGAAAAAAATTATATTTACAAATTAAAAAAAATATAAATTTTATAAATATAAAATATTAAAAACACAAATGTTAGAAATATAAAATAATGAAAAAAATGTTATAAATATCAAAAAATAAATTTTTAAAAAATTATATTTACAAATTTATATAAATATGAAGTTTACAAATATAAAATAATCAAAAACACAAATATTATAAATATAAAATAATTAAAAACAAAAATATTATAAATATGAAAAAACTAGAAAAAATTTACACTTACAAATTTGTATAAATAAAATATTATCAACATAAAAAATAAAACGAAAAATACCATAAATATAAAAAAATATATAAATTATATTTACAAATTTATATATATATAGATATTATAAATATTAAATAATTAAAAAATTTATAAATATAAATTATTAAAACCAAAAATGTTGTAAATATAAAAAAGAAATTTTATAAAATATAAAATAATTAAAAAAAAAATCTCATCAACATAAAATAATTAAAAACATAAATGTTATAAACATAAAAAAGGAAATTTGGAAAAAAATTATATTTACAAATTTAAAAAATATATAAAATTTAGAAATATAAAATAATTTAAAAAAATGTTATAAATATAAATAATTAAGTCGCAAATGTTCTAAATATAAAAAATATTGTTTTTAATTATTTCATATTTATAATATTTTATTTATATAAATTTGCAAATATAATTTTTCTATTTTTTATATTTACAACATTTCTGTTTTTAATTATTTTGTATTTATAACATTTGTGTTTTTAATTATTTATATTTATAAAATTTTTATTTATAGAAATTTGAAAATATAAATTTTTACATTTTTTTGTATTTACAACATTTCTGTTTTTAATTATTTTGTATTTATAACATTTGTGTTTTTAATTATTTTATATTTATAAACTTTTTATTTATATAAATTTGAAAATATAATTTTTTCTATTTTTTGTATTTACAACATTTCTGTTTTTAATTTTTTTGTATTTATAACATATGTGTTTTTAATTATTTTGTATTTATAAACTTTATACACATATAAATTTGTAAATAATTAAAAACACAAATGTTATAAATACAAAATAATTAAAAACAGAAATGTTGTAAATATAAAAAATAGAAAAAATTATATTTGCAAATTTATATAAATAAAATATTATAAATATAAAATAATTAAAAACACAAATGTTATAATTATAAAAAATATATATTTAAAAATATAGATTTTTAATTATTTGATATTTTAAATATTTATATTTATATCAATTTGTAAATATAATTTTTTAAAATGTATTTTTTATATTTATGACATTGTGTTTTTAATTATTTTATATTTGTGACATTTTATTTATATAAATTTGTAAATATAAATTTTATCTAATTTCTTTTTATAATTATATTATTTCTATTTTTAATTATTTTATATTTATAAACTTTATATTTGTACAAATTTGTATATATAATTTTTTATAAATAATTTTTTTTATATTTGTTAAATTTTTTATTTTAATTATTTTATATTTTATAGAAAATTAGAATATTTGCGCTTTTAATTATTCGTATTTATAAAAAAAATTTAACAATATTTTTGCTTTTAATTATTTATATTTATGACTTTTTTAAAATTATTTTATATTTCTAACAACACAAAAAATTATAAAAACAAAAAAATGAAATTAAAAAAATGCCCATGCATGGGCTATTGCCACACGAACCCTTGCAGCAGTTGGGCCACATGGGCCCGTGAGGCAGTTGGACCGCCACATCAGCCCCAGTGGCATTTGGGCTGTCGCACAGGGCCTGTGCAGTAGCCTAAGTGCTGAACGAGCTGTGTTCGGCAGTAAGAGTGTTGAACGAGGCCTGTTTGGCAGTATGATCGTCGAACGGGGCTCGTGCGGCACCATGACTACCACGTGGGCTCTACTTTAGTAATTTTTGTTTTCATTTTAATTGGTAAATATTAATTTTTTAAAGCCTAATTTGGGGAAAAAAAAACCCAACCAATTCCCCCCCCCCTCTCTCTCTCTCTCATTTCTCTCTACTAACCGTCTCTTTATATATAAGAAATTTTGTTCGTTCAGTTCAGATGACGCGCTCAACTACAGAGGGATTGAAACCACGTGTTCTCCAATGCACCGTCTTCGCTCTCGCTGGAACTCTCGCTGGAACTGCCTCAACGCTGGCCAGTCTCCAGGCTCCCTAGCCCTGGAGCTTCGTCCTTGTCGGTTGGTTTAGTGAACTTGCTAGAGGTCACGAGGTGATCGCAAACACAGAAAACCTAGCCTCCTCCAGAAATTTAGTTCCGGTTCAGTTGTTCTCAAATTTTTTCATATCCAGTTGAAGCTTCTTCAGATTAATCCTGCCATTGCCATTGAATTAGAGCTAAGTCCCGCCTTCTCTCGTCTTCATTTCTGGTTTCCGATCCAGTCATTATCACTAACTAGGTTTTCCGTCCTTTCCTACATTTTCAGAGATCATTGTTCCTATCCCTTCGTAGTGAACACTCGATTCAGCTTTGTTTCTGATCGGAGAGTTTGAAGCGTTTTGGTTCGCACGTTGATTCTCCAGTACCAACTCTTATCTTCACGGACGATAGTTTTGGGATTTGTTCATCAACCGAGAACCGCTAAATGTGTGAATTGTACAAGGTTTATAGAGACTATCCTGACTTATTTCTCTCTTTTTGCAGATTATCTCCGTTCATCTTTGGCTTCCAACGGCTATTATTGCCGTCGTCTTTTGCTGCCTTCAACTTCACGATGTGCCCTCTCTAGTATTTTCATTATCTCCTGCTCTGCGAGATACAAAATCGACTTGCGTTCATATTCACTCATGAATAATCACTGAGACTCTCATTTGTCCGTTGATGATCTGTGGCAATTTTAATGTGCTAGTGTTGGTTGTAGATGGAAAATTACTTTGAATCCGTGTCTAGATTTAGTGTTCTCGGTGCATACAAACAGATCAGTGTAAGGTTTGATTTAGACAACGAGCCTTCCTTTACTTGGTTGATCCGCGACGAAGGTATGTTTAAACGTTTGTATGCATATTTCTTCACTGACAGCAAGCTCGAAACTTGAGTGCAACTTATGAAAAACCTTAAGCTCGAAACCTGATTGCAGTACGTGATGAATATGTATACGTAGCCCTTTCGAAAAATGTAAAGCTAAATGGAAGCTATTTTCGTCACCCTATTTGCTCATGTATCCACATACTTGTTCAAAACCTAATATCACTCTACTTTTCATCACTTGAATTTGCACGTTTTAAAACGGCAGTTTCCTGAAGTTGCGTCTCTCACACAATTGCTCATATGATAGATTTAGCCAAATGTTGCTTGTGGATACATAATTCTGACCAAAAGCTACTCTCCCCTTCACCTTTTTCATCACTTATTTTTGCCCCATTCAAAGCAGCAGTTCCTGAAGTTGCATCCCTTATACAGGCTTGGGAATAATATTTTGGTCCATCAGTTTTTCCATAAAAACAATGCTTGGGAATTAGAACTGTTGGCATTCCATTAAACCTTTTATAAGCTATAACATAATCGTTCAATTGGAAAGGAATATGATATACTTCTATGGCAATGATGTGAATCAAGGGTATTCACAGTGAAACACTTACGTTGAACCTTGATTTTTTTCTTACTCACTTTGTCCGTGAACTACTTAAATTTAAAAATTTACAAACCAAATGTAGTTTATATGTTACAAAAGCCAAAGTCTAGGACAAGTTGGATCCTGACTATTAAAGAGGATAGCAAATGGATTCATTGGTATGGGATGAACGGCAATGCCACTAACATTTTCCCCAGAAGGCAACTAGGGAAAGGAACTTCCCAGCATGAGATTCTTTCACTGTTTGGAAATGGATGTCGCCCATTCTCACCACGAACTCCTTCCAAAAAAAAAAAAAAAAAAACATGGAATTTCGGAAAGATGAAGAGGAAACTCTCTTTACCTAGTTTTACATGATTCTCGGTCGTGCTGATTCTAAGCTTCTTAAGACTCTATGGGGATCACTTGGACCAGGGAAGCATGCGTAGAGTATGAGAAAATTCCCTTCAGTTTAGAGCAAGTCTGGCTTTGCTGGATTTCTGTTGGTACTATGCCAGTTTCAAGAAGGGCTTTTGACAGAAATAGCGCTTCTATTATTCCTTTCGCAGGCGGATAATCCGGCGAGGTTAGTGCTACATAGAGAAGCTCAGAGGATCCAATGTGCTTTTATTTTGGAATATTTTTTTTCACGATAGATTCCATGATAGTTACACACATAAAACGTTAAGGTCTTAGATAGGACATATTGCACCTCAACGAAATTTTTCATAGTGAGCTCATGAATCATATACATGAATTCAAGAGACCTAATATCTACACCTTGTATCAAGATTACACCTGTCATTGTTCATCTTTGTCCGATTAGGGACAGATCATATTCAATATAAGCTTTTTTTAGTTTACCGTTGACAAATACTTTTTATTACAAGTTTTTACAAATATCAACATCATATTTAATGTAAATGGCTTTGTGTCCTCGTGACCATTTATAGATGTTTTTAAACATGTATACATTGATACACGTGATGAAAACGAAGATCAAGCATGTCGAAGGGGTGGACGAAAATCAAGAACATTCGAAGCCACACGAGGTGTCGACATTAGATGAATTGGATCTAATGGCCTAAAAGAAGTGGAAGATGTGTAATGTATGCCACAGATGAATATTGCCTTGGTATCAAGTCGATCGCCTTCAGAAAATCTGCAACCTCCAAATCTCAATGTTGACGGAACTAAATTTTGAAAAACACCCAATTTCTTTGAAGAAGATCCAGAATTTTATTTCTTCTGGTGACCCGGGACGAAAATTTCAAAATTTTGCAAATCGGATTCTTCCACCATTCTTGCTACAGAAGAACATCCCCGTATCTTTCCTCCCCTTGATTTGTGCAAAGCTATTTTGTGCTCCTAAAGAAGGAAAAGATAAAGCACAGCCGAGCTGCTGCTCCATATCGAGCCCTGGCAGCTGAAGTTTCCGATTTTAACCATTACCCGCGTATCCATATAAGAAAAACAAAACATGAAATGACTATAAGGGTTGGTGTCCTCTAAATTTAGGGGAAAAATCGAATTTTTAAAGACCGAAAACATCAGCAGACCAATTGGACGGCTCATATAGATTGTCCATATTTTTAGTATTACTTTTCCTTTCTTTCTCTTCGTTTCCCAGTACAGCACACGAGTCATTTGACTTTTTAAAAACTAACCACTAACGTCGGCATCGTTTCTGCGTCTGACGCGGATCGTGGACCAGATCCATCTACAATCTCTCCACCCACTCGTTTTTAACACTCGTATCCATGACAAATATCGAGACTCTCTCTCTATCTCCGCTCGTCTTTGACCTCTCATCGCCGCTGGTTCGATTCCTTTCCGTCACTCCTCTTCCGATTCGACTATTATTGGCAAAGCCTGTTGAGAACTTTCCCAGTGCAAGAGGTATGGACGAGCTCAGATTAGGAGCGACTAATGACCAGCGGTAAATGATTGCGATTGGGATCTTTGCTGCAGTAGTTTTTCTTGTCTCTTTTACCTGCATCTGACAGATGTGTGGTGGCCGATTGTGGCCTTATAAAGGGATTCTGATTCTAATCAAAGATTAAGTCCAGCATTTCTTTTCCTTTTGATTTTATACAGCTCTGTGTGTATGTCCCGTCTCTTTTAAGCTTGTCGTCTCTTTCTCTTTACTTCACAGGGGCGTTATCATTGGAAAGAAATTACCCACGAGTCATTGCTGATCCAAATTATATCACATGCTCTCTTGATCAGGTAATGTTTGAAATGGTCTGGATTTGTTTACGGGTTCAAGTTGTTCCATTTTATCATTAATCCATTGAACTCAGTAAAAGTAAAAACTGACGAGAACATCACAAACTTGGCGTGTAAGTTTGAAGGATCTGATCTTACTTGTTCGTGTTGATATAATCGAGACGATAGTAGTTAACTTAACGTCAAATTGTTGATGTTTGATTCCGGGCCCATTCTAGCGTTATGCTAATCAAATGAACCAACTGCGAACCAAGTGTCGCTTTGGACATTCATGTTGCTGAAGGTTTGAATTGAATAAAATCGATAGTTGTTTGATGTTACTTATGAGCTACTTAGACCTCCTCAGATTGTATATCCATATCACCAAGGGTCACTTTGGATTCATATTGATTTAACTATGGATCATCACATTCTCATGACTCGAAACGTGCTTAGGATATCCTAGGAACTTGCAGACCATGTGTACTTGTGCAGTGATTGCTGATTTTGTACTTGTCCAGTGATTACAGATTTTCGATATCATTTTGGTATGATGGGGTCTTCTTTCTGTCATGCAAGGACATATATAGAGTAATTTAGGCATTGTCGTCATGTCTTTCCATCACTCTACCCCTGTTCTAAGCTCCTCCAAAATCCTTGATGATGTTCTTTGATAATGTACGTACTAATCCTGGGACTCTGAAGTTTGAACAAGTTTTTTTTGGACTTGGGGATCTTCTTTTTTGCTTATTAATGGGGATAAATACACCAAAAATATCATGCGCTCTTCCTCACTCGACAGAGAAGGAAACCAACACATGCATTCACCAAATAATATCTCTATACAGCCTTAGAGTTGAGTTCACTCTCTCTCTAGCCAAGTCATGTCCTTCACAACACCTGTCTGGAGACTTATGCTTAGAACCTTTGTCACTCCCGAAAGATGATGGACCGGAGAAAACAAGGGTCCATCCTTTTTCGCGAGGGACGAAGGTTCTAAGCATAAGTCCCTAGAAGGTGCAGTGAAAGACATGACTTGGCCAGAGGGAGAGTGATCTCAACTCTAAGGCTGTACTGAGAGATTATTCAGAGAATGCATGTGTTGGTTTGCTTCTCTACCGAGTGAGGAAGAGCGCATGTCCATGGTCGTCCAACACCACATGGTGATGGTAGTGATCGCGTCGTCGGCCAAGCACATGTGTGACCATCTCCATCAATGTTGTTCAATCCTCTTTAGTTTCGATGGAACAAAAAAAAAATTGTCGGCTTAGCCTAATGTATTTAATCCAATTCAATCAAATTTCGTTCGCCCATTCGAGCTGAAATAATTGAATCGACTCTTGATATCCCAATTGAGTAAATTCCTTTGAATTGTACCATGGGCCTAGTCAATTTCATCTTAACTTGCACAAATTGCCAAAATGGGCTTTGGTCCAAGCGAAATGGTTTGGGTAAAAATTTGGCAAATTTTGTTTGGAATTTCAGTTACCCCTAGTCCCTACATCAAGTGTCATGAAGAGAATAACTCTAAAAACAACTGCAGATTAATGAATTTTGAATTTGATCACTCGAAAATTGTAACATCCTGAATTTTGATTTTTTGTAAGATAAATAATATTGGATTTTTAAGGATTGAGAGACAAAAATTAGATATCGCCTCGAAAGGCTCAGAAATTGGCAGCTTGATTTTGGAGTGCCGAGAAGAAAGGCAAAATATTCGAAGTGATCGAATTGCCCTCGATTTGCTTTAAACTCCCTAGATTTGTGGTGGTAGTATTTTTAATGAGATTACAAATTTAATCCGAAGTAGTTTTGTGTCCAATTCTGTTGGCACTTGAGCCTCGATCAGTCCTGAAATGGCACACATTTCGAGAAATATCTCATCAAATATCAAATCAATCACGTCAATCGACCATCTGTGACATCTTGAGTTTCGATCCCTTTTTTCGAAATTTAAATACAGAATGGTTATTTCATGGAGGTACTATAAATGAATCTCTTTTGAAGCTTGCCACTCTGAGATGAATAACTAAAGGGGAAAGGCTAACTTGGAATATAAGCACGTGGACCAAATGGTCGATACGCGTGACTCCTAAAAGCTACCCGTTAGTTTGAGAATTTATTTAAACCTATTGTCATATGAATGAGACCGCGAATTAAGTTCCGAAATAGGACAATTGACTCTTAAGAGTGTTACAGAGGTTGAAATCGGATGTCGCCTCGAAAGTGTGAATTGGCAGCGTGGCATTGGAATGCCAAGAGAAAAAGGAAAAAAATTGGAAATTGCCATTTCGTCCCAGTCTTGTACTAGAATCCATGGCTAGAGAGTATTAGTAATTTTAGTGAGGCTAGAAAATTTATTCGACGGTATTCCGAGCTATTTTCCGATAGGGATTGAGCCAAATCAGCACCGATTGAGCCCTTACCAGTCCTGAAATTTCACGAATTTCATGAAATATCTCATTGATCATATTTTTGACCAATTTGACCAGCTTTGATCGAAAATAATTGATGCCCAAGCTTTATTAGTCCGAAAATTCACTGATAGTCCAAAAATCAGTCCATTCGTTCAGCTTTAAATCGCTTTCAGTGAATAGTAACTTCAATAATTACCCCAAGGGTAATATCTACTCGCTCTCTCTTCTCTTTTTCTCTCTCTTATCACCAGAATCTCTCTCCTCTTTCTCTCTCTAAAATTTTCGGATTTTCTCTCCCTCTCTCTGCTGGTTCCAGTTTTCTTCCGCCAATTTCAATCAACCGCTGATGGAAATTCGACCATTGGATCTTCATAATTTTTGAATATGTCGTAGTCTTATCCGAGATATGTTCATAGAACTTTGAATCACTTCAATCTGAAGTTGTTTGACCTTCCAAATTTGCTTCGCCGTTTCAGTCGAACCAAGTGTCGCTTTGGACATTCATGTTGCTGAAGGTTTGAATTGAATAAAATCAATAGTTGTTTGATGTTACTTATGAGCTACTTAGACCTCCTCAGATTGTATATCCATGTCACCAAGGGTCGCTTTGGATTCATATTGATTTAACTATGGATCATCACATTCTCATGACTCGAAACGTGCTTAGGATATCCTAGGAACTTGCAGACCATGTGTACTTGTGCAGTGATTGCTAATTTTGTACTTGTCCAGTGATTACAGATTTTCGATATCATTTAGATGATAAACTTGTATGTATGGCTTGTGGGGTGTTCTTTCTGTCATGCAAGGACATATATAGAGTAATTTAGGCATTGTCGTCATGTCTTTCCATCACTCTACCCCTGTTCTAAGCTCCTCCAAAATCCTTGATGATGTTCTTTGATAATGTACGTACTAATCCTGGGACTCTAAAGCTTTAGCAAGTTCTTTTTGGACTTGGGGTCTTCTTTTTTGCTTATTAACGGTGATAAATACACCACAAGTATCATGCGCTCTTGCTCATTCGGCAAAGATGGAAACCAACACATGCATTCTCCAAATAATTTCTCTATACAACCTTAGAGTTGAGATCATTCTCTCTCTAGCCGAGTCATGTCCTTCACAACACCTATCTGGAGACTTATGCTTAGAACCTTTGTCCATCGTGAAAGATGATGGATCGAAGAAGACAAAGATCTTTCCTCTTTGGGAGGGACAAAGGTTCTAAGCGTAAGTCCCTGGAAAGGTGCAATGAATGACATGACTCGACTAGAGATAGAGTGATGTCAACTCTAAGGTTGTATCGAGAGATTACTTGGACAATGCATTGTTGGCTTTCTAGCGGTCTCGGGCGCTCGTCACACTCATAAAAACATGTCATACACGCAGCGAAAGAAAATAAATTCAAACAGCGCCCTAGATTGTCTTAGAAGTCCCCATATATTTTAATAGAAATTTGAACTTTCTAAAATAAGTTTGCAAACGTACCTTGAATGACAGAGGTTGAATCCGGCTCTGTTTCTTTGTTTTAGAGCTCAAGAGATGTCGGCCCTCTAATTCAGACATGTCCCGACACCTGTTCGACTTGGAAGACGGAGATTCGGAGAAACGACCTTAGGATTGTGCTAGTAATCCTCGAGCGTCTCGATCCGAACTCTTCGTTTTTCAACTAACAGAAATATAACCTTTGTGTATCGAATTGGTTGATTCTCGAGCTCAATTTTTCACGAAGTCTGGCACGTATATGTGTGACATTCTGAAATTCGATCCACTTTCGGGATTTGTAATTTGAATGGATATTTCGTCAAATGCGCTATAGATAAATCTCACTCGGAACTGATCACTCCGAGATGACTAACCAAAGGGGAAAGGCTACCTAGGAAAGTAAGTACGTGGACCTAATTGCAAGTCGATACGGGTAACTCCTAAAAGCCGCCCGTTAGTTTGAGAATTTACTAAAGTCGCAATCAGTCGAATTTGGCCAGGAATCGAGTCCCGAAAATTGGATATCGAACTTTCACAATATCACTGTGAAAGATTGGACGTTGCCTCATCTCATTTAGAAATTTGGCAGTTTCATTCCGATCGGTCGTTGAAAAAAAAGGGACGATTTTGCCCTTGGGTTACGTAGGCTCTCTAGAGTGTTATTAATAGTCTGTGGATAGTTTTAGATTATAATCTTGCCAAATTTTAATATCTGCAATTATTCGTGCCTAAGCCCAGCTAGTTCTAAAAATTGCCGATCGCTTGAAAATGTCGTATATGTTGTCGAATCCAGTGCGTCGGCTACCTCATCATCGCCACATCATCTCGCCACCTCATCATTGTGACACCTCACCTAGCCACCTCACCAGCCATCTCACCTAGCCACCTTGCAATCTTGACCAAGTGCAAGGTTGGTAAGATTGCCCATTAATGCTTGATAATGACTCTTTCTCTCTCTCTCTTCTTTCTTGGCCAAAAATATCTGCTTTCTTTACTCCATTTTCGTGGCCCCCTTGATCAGTTAAACTCTCCCTCTCAATTTTTCTCTCTCAGCCAGATTTGGTCTCCACCGCTGCCGCCTGTTGTGCTGCCCGTTTCACCACCCAAACGTCGTCATTTTGAGACGCCGTTTTAACCTCATCTTCATAACTTTCCCTAGTACATCTCCACAAAAAATTAGCTCAAGATGAGCCTCGGAACACCCCCAAACAGAAGCTAAACCGGAACCTGTGCAGGCTGGATTCTGGTTTACTGTTCGGTAGTTTTCCACCGTTTTCACAACCTTCGTCACGTCGGTTAAATTTTTGACCAACTGTGAGTTTCTTCGTCTTTCTTTCCTTGACATTTTGATGCAAGAATCAGCTTTATATGAGTTATAAATCATCGGGAATTTCATTTTGATTCAGCCCTGCGCGTAGTCGTCTTCCTTCAGTTTTTGCTGTTTTGGTCCCAGCTCTGTTCGTGGACTTTTCCACTAAATTTCTGGTGAGTTTTTCTCCTAAATCTTGAGTAGGATGATAGGTAATCGTTAGACGAAGGTTAGGGCGAAAATTAGGCTCGAATCGGAGTCGTTTTGAGGTGGAACGGACCGTTTTATCTTCACGGTTACTGTAAACGACGGGGTTACTGTTCACCCGCCGGAATTTTTGTGCATTTGGGGCTGAGATATACTATTGTAAATGATGAATGATTATAAGGATACTTGAAATGTGTGTAGGGAAGTATTGACTGAGAAATGTGAGTAAATAGCTTTGCGAGTCACCGGAATATATTATTCACGACCGGAGTTCACTGTTCACGCCGAAAATACTGTTCACTCCGGTGAGTTACTGTACACAGAGTAGAAACGAATGTGAAGTTGAGGGTTGAATTATATGAACTAGACTAGGAACGCACGTCCAACTCTGTGGTGCAATAGACAACTATTTCTAATAAAGGTCATTGAACAATTACACGAATGTGAAGCGACTGTCTATTGATTTTATTTGAAATTAATCTGCTTGACTGAAATTGTGTGCTTTTGACTTGTCATATGTGGGCAATTGTCATGAGGTGCATTGTGTTGCGTTGGCATGCTTTTGACTGTCGTGCGCAATGATCGTCAAGCATTAATGTTAGCCCTGAGGCGTGTTATCGCGGGGTGGAGGGCGGCCCTAAGAGGCCAATATGGCACGGGGAAAGTGGAGCGATAAGGATGCCGACCTGATGCGAGTATCGCGGGTCGAGACACAATGCGCTCAGACGTGCTCAGCACGGGGTAGCTGGAGAGATAAGGGTGCCGACCGTGAGACGATTAGCGCGGGTTGAGGCACGACCTGAGGAAAAGCCGTCAGAACAAGGATGACAATTATTGATGCAAACAAACCACAGACGAACCAGTTTCCCCTCTGTTCTGCCCATGTCACGAAAATTCTATCAGGTCTGCATTCAAATAAACTTTATATTCTTGAAGTTCAGAATCTTACGGTCACACAGGCGAAAACAGAGCTCAATTTTCCCTCCGGACGACCCGAACGAGCAATTTTTCTCCAGGATCGCAGGCAGAAAACGAACCCGCGCAGGGGACGGTTTTTGCTTCTTTTGGGGAACTTCCAAGGCTTATTTTGAGCTGAAATTTTGTGGAGACAAACTAGAGAGAGAGACGAAGATTTTGAGTGGTTTTTCGCCTCAAACGGAAGTCGTTTGGGTAACGAAACAGGCGGCAAACGATGACGACGTTTCTGGTGAGCAAACTGACAGAGAGAGGAAAAGGGGAAGAAGATGGTCGGTTGTGATAGTGTTCAATGGGCAGATTTGCACGACCATTTTGAGCCATGAATGAAGAAGACAAAGCAAATTTTGCTTCCCAAGTTGCTTAAAATGGTGACACTTGTCAATCTTAGAACACATCTTGATTTTTAGAGGCCTTTAGAAGCTTATTAGGATGATGACAAGTGTCACAAGTGGATTGGTGGGTTTATGACATCTTGACAAGTGTCAAAAAGATAGAATATCTTGCCAAAATCTTGAAAATTCGAAAGGTCGACACGTGGCGGTCAACGGTCAACCGGTGGAGTTTGACTTTTTGAAAACGCCGCTCTCGGTGTCGGAGCGTAGCGGACTATCAAACTAAGACTGGTCAACTTTCGGTTTCCTCAAATTGCTCTCGATTTACCCTTTATAGGGTTTTCCGTGGGCCTATGGGCAAAATGGTCATTTTTACTCTCATGGAAATTTTAGCATTCCAAAGCAAATTGTTAGTCCTGAAACTCATAAAATCATGTCCTAATCATTTTTGCGACGTCTGTGTGAAATCTCAATGGTCCAAGTTTGGAATTCACTTTGTGGTCTCTGTCACTAGACAGCAACTTAGCGAATACTCAGCCAACGGGCGGTTGTTAGGGAACACGTGTTTTAACCTCGTTAGGTTCACGTATTCTTAAATCCTTATATAGCCTTTCCCCTTCGGTTGGCCGTTCCGAGGTGATCAGTCTTGGTGAGATTTAGCTAAAGTGCGTCAATGAACTATACCCATTCCGTTATTCCGAATTCCAGAAAAAGGATTGAAATTTCAGGATGTCACATTAGTATACTCGAAGAGCCTGAAGATCATGAGCAACACTTGAGTACGATTCTACGGACCTTAAGAGAAACTCGCTCTATGCTAAGTTTAGCAAGTGTGAGTTTTTGGCTCAATCGAGTGGCGTTTCTTGGGCACATCATCTCTGGAGAAGGAATCTCAGTAGACCCGACAAGATTGAAAACGGTAATGAATTGGCCGAGACCAATGTCAGTTACGGCAGTACGAAGTTTTCTGGGACTGGCCGGTTATTATAGATGATTCGTGGAAAGATTCTCTGCGATAGCCTCTCCTTTGACGCAATTACTGAAGAAGGAAACAGATTCGAATGGACAGATAGGTGTGAAAGGAGTTTTCAAGAACTTAAGCATAAGTTGACAACAGCACCAGTGTTAACGATTCCCTCTGGTTCAGGAGGATTTGAGATTTATAGTGATGCATCGTTGAAAGGACTAGGATGCGTCTTGATGCAACATGGAAGGGTGGCTGCATACGCATCTCGTCAATTGAGGCCTCATGAGTTGAATTATCCGACGCATGATTTGGAGTTGGCTTGTAATTGTGTTTGCGTTAAAGATTTGGAGACATTATTTGGTCGGAGAAAGATTCCAAATCTACCCGGGACCATCAGAGTTTGAAGTACTTGTTTTCCCCAGAAGGAACTGAATATGAGACAGCGTTGTTGGATGGAATTACTTAAGGATTATGACTGTGATATTCTATACCACCCTGGAAAGGCGAACAAGGTAGCGGATGCGCTTAGTTGAAAAGTCAAGCATAGCGCACATAATGGTTAAGGAGTGGACATTACTAGAAGGGATAAGAGACTCGGAATTCAAGATAGAGGTAGGACACCTCTCGAGTCTGATGGCCACCTTGAGAGTTGAACCAAAAATTCACTTGAGGATTAAGGAATTGCAGTCTACGGACCCTGATATTCAAAAGATCTTGACTATAGGTGTGGCGAACAGGAAACCCGATTTTCAAGTGACTGATGATGGAGTACTGAAGTTCTGTGCTCGTTTGTATGTACCTAACGATACGAAGTTGAGGGAAGAAATCTTGTCTGAGGCTCATCGCAGTAACTACAATATCCACCCTAGGAGCACAAAAATGTATCAGAACCTACGTCAACACTATTGGTGGAATGGAATAAAAGTAGACGTGGCCAAGCATGTCGCTAAATGCTTGACATGTCGACAGGTAAAGGCGCAACATTGTAAGCCTGGAGGATGCTGCAGCCACTAGAAATCCCAGAATGGAAATGGGAGCACGTCACGATGGACTTCGTGACAGGTTTGCCAAGGAGTCAAAGGGGAAACGATTCAATCTGGGTTGTGGTCGATAGGTTGACCAAGTCGACTCACTTCATAGCAGTGCGAAAGGACTTCGCTTTAGAAAAGCTGGCTGAATTATATGTATGTCAAATAGTTCGTCTGCATGGAATACCAGTGATAGTCACATCGGATCGTGACCCTCGCTTTACTGCTATGTTTTGGAAGAGTTTGCAGAGTGCATTAGGGACGGAATTGAAATATAGTACAGCATATCACCCTCAAACCGATGGACAATCGGAAAGGACCCATTTCAGACATTAAAAGATATGTTGAGGGCGTGTGTGATAGATTTCAAAGGTGGATGGGAAGGACAGTTGCATCTGGTGGAGTTTGCGTACAATAACAGCTATCAACAAAGTATCAGGATGGCTCTATTTGAGGCTTTGTATGGCAGACCGTGTAGAACTCCAGTGTTGGGATGAAGTTGGCGAAAAAAGCATAATAGG
This sequence comes from Psidium friedrichsthalianum, assembly GCA_019149425.1. NCBI lineage: Eukaryota > Viridiplantae > Streptophyta > Magnoliopsida > Myrtales > Myrtaceae > Psidium > Psidium friedrichsthalianum. The sequence continues at coordinate 13,091 of JAGVVM010000677.1, read as the reverse complement.
TCCAAAATTAGTTCAACAATCTATTGAGGCAGTCAAAGTGATCAGAGAAAGGCTAAAGAAGTGCGCCAGAGTTGCCAGAAAAGTATGCAGATAAGCAACGTAGTAGGCCATCGGAATTTCAAGTAGGAGACCATGTTTTCCTCAAGGTATCGCCAATGAGAGGCCTTGTCTCGATTCGGAATGAAAGGAAAGTTGAGCCCAAGGTATGTAGGCCCATTTGAGATTTGGAGAGGATGGAACCTTAGCCTATCGCCTCGCTTTGCCGCCAAACTTGTCGCAGATTCACAATGTCTTCCACGTATCCATGTTAAGAAAATACGAGCTGGATCCTTCCCATATACTCGATCATGAAGTTATAGAATTAGACGACAAAGTTTCGTATGTGGAAGGCCTTAGTGGGAATAGAGGACAGACGAGAGCCAAGTTCTACGGAACAAGACTATTCGTTTGGTTAAAGTGGTCTGGGAGCACCATGGGAACGGAAGGAGCCACCTGGGAAAGGAAGAAGAGATGAGGCACAATACCCCTATTTGCTTGAGTAATTAACCTTAATGTAAATTTCGAGGACAAATTTCTGCAAGGGGGGAAGAATTGTGACATTCTGAAATTCGACCCACTTTCGGGATTTGTAATCTGAATGGATATTTCGTCGAATGCTATAGATAAATCTCACTCGGAACTGATCACTCCGAGATGACTAACCAAAGGGAAAAGGCTACCTAGGAAAGTAAGTACGTGGACCTAATTGCAGGTCGATACGCGTAACTCCTAAAAGCCGCCCGTTAGTTTGAGAATTTACTAAAGTCGCAATCAGTCGAATTTGGCCAGGAATCGAGTCTCGAAAATTGGATATCGAACTTTCACGATATCACTGCGAAAGATTGGACGTCGCCTCACCTGATTTAGAAATTTGGCAGTTTCATTCCGATCGCCGTTGAAAAAAAAAGGGACGATTTTGCCCTTGGGTTACGTTAGGCTCTCTAGAGTGTTATTAGTAGTCTGTGGATAGTTTTAGATTATAATCTTGCCAAATTTCAGTATCTGCAATTATTCGTGCCTAAGCCCAGCCAGTTCTAAAAATTGCGATCGCTTGAAAATGTCGCATCTGTTGTCGAATCCAGTGCGTCGGCCACCTCATCATCGCCACGTCATCTCGCCACCTCACCATGACACCTCATCATTGTGACACCTCACCTAGCCACCTCACTAGCCACCTCACCTAGCCACCTTGCAATCTTTGACCAAGTGCAAGGTTAAGATTGCCCATTAATGCTTGATGATGTCTTTTCTCTCTCTCTCTTCTTTTCTTGGCCAAAAAATCTGCTTCTTTCCTCCATTTTCGTGGCCCCTTGATCAGCTAAGCTCTCCCTCTCAATTTTTCTCTCTCAGCCAGATTTGGTCTCCACCGCTGCCGCCTGTTGTGCCGCCCGTTTCACCGCCCAAACGTCGTCATTTTGAGACGCCGTTTTAACCTCATCTTCACAACTTTCCCTAGTACATCTCCACAAAAAATTAGCTCAAGATGAGCCCGGAACACCCCCAAACAGAGGCTAAACCGGAACCTGTGCAGGCTGGATTCTGGTTTACTGTTCCGGTAGTTTTCCACCGTTTTCGCAACCGTCGTCACGTCGGTTGAATTTTTGACCAACTGTGAGTTTCTTCGTCTTTCTTTCCTTGACATTTTGATGCAAGAATCAGCTTTATATGAGTTATAAATCATCGGGAATTTCATTTTGATTCAGCCCTGCGCGTAGTCGTCTTCCTTCAGTTTTTGCTGTTTTGGTCCCAGCTCTGTTCGTGGACTTTTCCACTAAATTTCTGGTGAGTTTTCCTCCTAAATCTTGAGTAGGATGATAGGTAATCGTTAGACGAAGGTTAGGGCGAAAATTAGGCTCGAATCGGAGTCGTTTTGAGGTGGAACGGACCGTTTTATCTTCACGGTTACTGTACACGACGGGGTTACTGTTCACCCACCGGAATTTTTGTGCATTTGAGGCTGAGATATACTGTTTGTGAATGATGAATGATTATAAGGATATTTGAAATGTGTGTAGGGAAGTATTGGCTGAGAAAATGTGAGTAAATAGCTTTGCGAGTCACCGGAAAATATTATTCACGACGGAGTTCACTGTTCACGCCGGAAAACACTGTTCACTCCGGGAGTTACTGTACACAGAGTAGAAAAAGAATGTGAATTTGAGGGTTGAATTGTATGAGCTAGACTAGGAACGTCCAATATATAACTATTTCTGATAAAAATCATTGAGCAATTACACGAATGTGAATCGATTGTCTATTGATTTTATTTGAAATTAAACTGCTTGACTGAAATTGCATGCTTTGACTTGTCATATGTGGGTAATTGCCATGAGGTGCATTGTGTTGCGTTGGCATGCTTTTGACTGTCGTGCGCAATGATCGTCAAGCATTAATGTTAGCCCTGAGGCGTGTTATCGCGGGGTGGAGGGCGGCCCTGAGATGCCGATATGGCACGGGGAAAGTGGAGCGATAAGGATGCCGACCTGATGCGAGTATCGTGGGTCGAGACACAATGCGCTCGGACGTGCTTGGCACGGGGTAGCTGAAGAGATAAGGGTGCCGACCGTGAGATGACTAGCGCGGGTTGAGGCACGACCTGAGGCGACTAGCGCGGGTCAGATGAAAATGAAATTTTATTGTGGCAGAACCGTGAGATCCTCGTATGCCTATGCATCCTAATGCATGATCATATCACTATTGGATGTTAAATTGCTTGTTGAATTCATTTATTGTCATGACTGAGTTGTTAGTCTAATTGCATGCCTAGAATTAATCGTCTGATTACGCGTTGTCCTGAGCGGGATTTAGGGGACAAACTTACTGAGATGTATTCTCATAGTTGTCGTTATTTTCCCCACCTTTCAGACCCTAGGCAAGGATCATGAAAACACCACCACCGCTCCATTTTGGGATTCCACGAGAGATAGAGACCAAAGTGGAAGAGTATCCTGTCAGTGAAGATCGAACGTACCTTAGGTATAGTACTAGAGTTTGGGTGGACGAGGGAGGCGACCTATGGAGAGCACATTTCTATGTTGCATGGAGGTACCGTCAGGACGGTTTACTAAGCAATATACTTCATGGATTCGAGACCCCATTAGAGATCGAAGGCAATTGGGACGCTTCAACTGTCATCGAGGATGGAGAGGTAGTGGATCCCGAGGATATTCCTGTACCGATGGATACCGACGAGAATTCACTAGCGAGTGATTCCAAGGATAGAGAGATTGCGATGGTGAGCGACCCTGAGGAGGTTCCTCTGCCTGATGTCAGTAGTGGAGGCGAGTAGATCTCAGTGTGTACTTTGTCGGATGTGATCTTTTGTTTAGAGTGCAGCCCTTTCGACGATAGATCCTTTTTGACGTGTGGTCGACCTAGTTTGTATCACTTACACGGTTAATGTAATTAATGGTATGAATGATGTATAAAGGATGTGAATATATATAAATATTTTAGTCGTACTTTTACCTTGCTCAGTTGTTGTTGGGATTATTATGTCGTTTCCGCTAGCGTTCGCTTTAATAGAATCGATTTGGGTCGGCGACAAATCCTGGGACGTTGTATTATCCTTATCGACCAGTGTACTTGTGCGGGATGTTGCATGCTCGTGGGGTTTGGGGCGTGACAATATGTATGTCTCTCTCGGGTTTCTAACCTTAGAACCTTAGGCCCCTTACCTCTATTTATAGAGGGTGAGAGAGAGAGAGAGAGAGAGAGAGAGAGAATGAGGGGGAAGGGGCAGTATACACCGCCCCCAAGAATAGCCTTACGTGGCATCCAATGAGAGGCGGCCACGTGGGCTGCCAGCTGGTTGCTGGACAAAGGCAGCAAGTTGCAGCATTTGACCAAACGCTGTCGTTTTGGGCAGCGATCCTTGTCCAAGTGCTCTAGACATTCTAGGCTTGATGCATCTCAAGTTTCGTGATCAAATCAGATCATTTGACATACCAAACGTTTCTGTCAAACGGATAAAAAATTCTATCCTACTTTTAACTTTTCAAGAATAACTTTTCTTATCCTTTTTCTTTGAATAACAAACCTTATCCAATGATGATGTAAGCATGACGTAACCATTACATCATTCATGGCATCATCATGATGTTATGCTTGTGTCATCAATTTCTTCCTTTAGCGAGCTTTGAAAGAGGGAACGAATTCAATTCGTTTTAACTCCTTTTGACTATCCAAATAGTCATATCATATTCTCGCAATCCTGTCTTCGTTATGGACGTCACCAAATGTCGGTTAAGGCGTGTGACATCCCTAGGTTCACCCCTAAACTGGCAGTGAAATTTCTCAAGGAATTGATCGTTCCAAATCAATCTTTAGATCCCACAAACCCTGAGTGATGTTTAGCAATATATCATAGTTACCCAGTTAGAATGAAGTAAGAGGACAAAATGAACCAATTGGCTTTGGTTCGGTGTGATTCAGTCCTTTTATCTTACCATATCCCAATCGAATGAGGACCATGATATCTGAGTCAACTACAAATTCGATCATATGTACAAATCTATCTGACGTGCATTTAGCGAGACTCCTCTCGACTTCTGTCTTAGGCAAGGACTTTCTAATGCACCGTTACGCACAGATGGTATAGGATATCAACCTTATCCAATGAGGAGATAGATCCCAACTGTTGCCCATGCTTGTCACTTTACTGTGACCACCATGCACAGAGGCAGATCAATGATCGACCAATATCGTACCTGTGAACCACAGCCATTCAATATACAAGCCAGTATCGCGACTTAAGTCTAAGGACCATCAACACACCAAAGCCAAGAGCGATTGAGACATTGACCGAGCACGAAGCTTTCATGTTAATCAATCGCTCTTTCGTCTCGTTCAGTAGATTCAATCGAACTCGTTTTGATACGAACACCTGTGTTTCAACTTAGATGTCTAATGTCCGATGACTTGTGATTTGTCATCCTTATTGGGTATCCAATGCTCAATAGTGAGGCTGCGAACACGCTGGTCTCAATTGGATCGTGGATGCCCAATCCACAATCTTTTGACTAGAAAACAATTTGAAGATCAAAGACCAACTGATAACCTGTTACACATATTCTTGATGCCTCAAGAATGGATATCAGTTCCAACTGATCTAGTGGACTTTATTCATCTAAAATAAAGGGACACGATGAATAAATAAGCATCTTGCCATTAATGTTATATCGATAGTACACAATATTTATGCCATACATATGACCATCACATGATTTGCTTTAGGGCATACTCCTCCTAACATGCATGTGTTGGTTTCCTTTTTTGCGAGTAAGGAAGAGCGCATGCTAATGGTCCTCTACCACCGCACGATGACGGCAGTGATCACATCGTCGGCCAAGCACATGTGTCCATCGATGTTGTTCACTCCTCTTTAGTTTTGATGGAATAGAAAAAAAAAAGTTGTCGACTTGGCCTAATGTATTGAGTCCAATTCAATCAAATTTGGTTCGCCCATTCAAGCTGAAATAATTGAATTGACTCTTGATACCCCAATTGATTAAATTTCCTTGAATTGTACCATGGGCCTAGTCAATTTCATCTTAACTTGCCCAAATTGCCAAAATGGGCTTTGGTCCAACTGAAATGGTTCAGGCGCAAATTTGGCAAAATTTGTTTGGAATTTCAATTACCTCTAGTCGCTACACCAAGTGTCATGAAGTGAATAACTTAAAAAAAAAACAGATAAATGGATTTTGAATTTGATGGCTTAGAAATCGAATTCCCAATTTGGGAGAAATCAATTTTTGATTGATATTTGTAAAACTTATAATGTTGAAGTGAAGTAAAAACGAGTTTATTATATTTTTTTTTCTATTTTTTTCAATGTTTTGAAGAAAACGTGACCAAGGGCTTTTTGTTGTTTCCCCTCTCTTGGCTGTTCCTTGTAATTGTTGGTCGAAATGGACAAAGAGGAACATGGACCATATATGTGGATATGATTTTCCATTATTTGTACGTGTTGTTTCCCGCTGATCCATCTGCAGATTACTTCAATGTGGCTTGCCAATCTTATTAGGGATATTGTGTTGTAGGAAGTGACCTTTTGTTACCACGCAATAGATATAAACATTGTAATCGCACTTAATATACAAGTGCACTGTTTTCATATTAAGATTTATAATATTCCAAATTGTTGTCAATTGAATTTCATTAACAAAAGGTTATCACCATAAAGTATAGAACATAGTTACTTTTTGTCATGTTAATATCTTCAACTATTTTAATTTGATAATCATAAAAGCGATATTTATACTATCCACATCAAAATTATAATTGTAAAGTAGTTCAGTTCATATGTCTAGATTCAGCATTTAAATATTATTTTTTAGTCTACAATAGTGTGAGCCTATATGTATAATTACATCAAATAGAAATCAAATCATGATTCCATCGATTAAACCAATGAGCATTTTGTTTTTGGACAGCTCAAAAGGCAAAAGAAATGAGCATTTTTTGTACCAAACATCATGTAGGAGTTCAGTCCTGAGGTGGACTAGATCAATGTGAACAAGTGAATTGATAATCAATTCTGAGTTAGGGCTAAAGATGATATTCAAAAGGTCACTAACTTGAATAGATATTGTTTAGAATATCTTATTTTATGGAACAAAATAACATATTTAATTTACCTCTAGAGAGGTTAAGGCAACGACACTAATAAATTGAAATGATTGTTGTCTATTTGGTGTGGTCCTAAGTTTTATGGGCTAAAATGAAGTTTAGTGCTGTAAATGTGGAGTGCATAACATTTCCAAGTTCCATATCAAGTTAGAGAGAAATAATGACTTTACATAAATAGAAACCCATTCTAAATATGACCATACAAAACCTTTGAGATCGGACAAAATGAATGAATAAGATCTTGGGTCTCAAAAAGAAATGTGGTTGGGAGAGTAGTCTTTTTGAGCTCTAGTCTCATTTTTTAGTATGCAACTTTTGAAAAGGTGCAAAATGCATACTTCTATTTTCTCTATAGTGATGGACAGCCATTTCTACTTTATATGATTGTTGTTTTTTTAAAAAGGAAACACTTCTCACTAATTTTAAATATCATATAATTCTTGAAATCATTATCTGTGAATATATGTGTCAACATTTATATATTGTAAAAATTTCAAGCACTTTGGGTTTAAACAATTTTAAAGTTTTTCATTTGCAAGATCTAAATTAAAATAATATCTCATAATTTTCTTAAAAATAATGTAGGGCATAACAAATGACATATTTATTTAAAATCTTGGAAAAAAAGAAAAGAAAGGCGTGCATTGATTTGCTGTCATGAATGCACTGCTCCGGTGTGAGGAACATATCAATTAAAGTGCGTAAAAGCCAATTTGGACACCACATAATCCTCAAACTGGAAAAATAGGTAAAGAAAAGTAATCGGTGCTCCAATGCACATCTGAGGTTGCTTATTTATTATTTTTTTTTTTTTTGGGTATCGAAGGTGTCCGACTTCTACTAATCCTCCGGGAGGGCTAGCGTAGCATCCCACCGCCACGACCCTCTGCTTAAATCACCGGCACTCAGCGAGGTTCGAATCCAGGATCTCTCGTAAAAGGACCAGAGTGCAAACCAGCTAGGCTACCAATGGGTGGGTATATGAGGTGGGTTGTTTATGTTTATATAAACAACTTTTTTTGTCTTTCAAAGTAGAAAATAATTTTTCATCTAGAAACCGTTTAATTGATTACGTACAAAGAAAATATTTCAAATATAAGACCTAAGACATATTTATTGTTTTCAAAGTAGCAATTCTTGTCATCATAGTGATTAAAGTCAGTTCCTAATATATCTAATGTAAATTAATGAAGAGATTTCTTACGCTAAAATAGTATTCTATTACAAAACCTATTTTCTTCTTCTTTGTCGCCACAATATAAATAGAGCTATTAGTACTCAAATTTTTGTGTGTGGGATAAAAAAAAAACAAAAAGAATCATTGTTGGAAATCATTACCAATTGTAGCCATCCCTCTCATAGGAAGTGATAAGAGATATGAGTGCATGTGAATCAATTAAACGGTTTCTAGATGAAAAATTATTTTTCTACTTTGAAAGACAAAAAAGTTGTTTATATAAACATAAACAACCCACCTCATATACCCACCCATTGGTAGCCTAGCTGGTTTGCACTCTGGTCCTTTTACGAGAGATCCTGGATTCGAACCTCGCTGAGTGCCGGTGATTTAAGCAGAGGGTCGTGGCGGTGGGATGCTACGCTAGCCCTCCCGGAGGATTAGTAGAAGTCGGACACCTTCGATACCCAAAAAAAAAAAAAAATAAATAAGCCACCTCAGATGTGCATTGGAGCACCGATTACTTTCTTTACCTATTTTTCCAGTTTGAGGATTATGTGGTGTCCAAATTGGCTTTTACGCACTTTAATTGATATGTTCCTCACACCGGAGCATGCATTCATGACAGCAAATCAATGCACGCCTTTCTTTTCTTTTTTTCCAAGATTTTTAATAAATATGTCATTTGTTATGCCCTACATTATTTTTAAGAAAATTATGAGATATTATTTTATTTAGATCTTGCAATGAAAAACTTTAAAATTGTTTAAACCCAAAGTGCTTGAAATTTTTACAATATATAAATGTTGACACATATATTCACAGATAATGATTTCAAGAATTATATGATATTTAAAATTAGTGAGAAGTGTTTCCTTTTTAAAAAACAACAATCATATAAAGTAGAAATGGCTGTCCATCACTATAGAGAAAATAGAAGTATGGCATTTTGCACCTTTCAAAAGTTGCATACTAAAAAATGAGACTAGAGCTCAAAAAGACTACTCTCCCAACCACATTTCTTTTTGAGACCCAAGATCTTATTCATTCATTTTGTCCGATCTCAAAGGTTTTGTATGGTCATATTTAGAATGGGTTTCTATTTATGTAAAGTCATTATTTTCTCTCTAACTTGATATGGAACTTGGAAATGTTTATGCACTCCACATTTACAGCACTAAACTTCATTTTAGCCCATAAACTTAGGACCACACCAAATAGACAACAATCATTTCAATTTATTAGTGTCGTTGCCTTAACCTCTCTAGAGGTAAATTAAATATGTTATTTTGTTCCATAAAATAAGATATTCTAAACAATATCTATTCAAGTTAGTGACCTTTTGAATATCATCTTTAGCCCTAACTCAGAATTGATTATCAATTCACTTGTTCACATTGATCTAGTCCACCTCAGGACTGAACTCCTACATGATGTTTGGTACAAAAAATGCTCATTTCTTTTGCCTTTTGAGCTGTCCAAACAAAATGCTCATTGGTTTAATCGATGGAATCATGATTTGATTTCTATTTGATGTAATTATACATATAGGCTCACACTATTGTAGACTAAAAAATAATATTTAAATGCTGAATCTAGACATATGACTGAACTACTTTACAATTATAATTTTGATGTGGATAGTATAATATCGCTTTTATGATTATCAAATTAAAATAGTTGAAGATATTAACATGACAAAAGTAACTATGTTCTATACTTTATGGTGATAACCTTTTGTTAATGAAATTCAATTGACAACAATTTGGAATATTATAAATCTTAATATGAAAACAGTGCACTTGTATATTAAGTGCGATTACAATGTTTATATCTATTGCGTGGTAACAAAAGGTCACTTCCTACAACACAATATCCCTAATAAATTGGCAAGCCACATTGAAGTAATCTGCAGATGGATCAGCGGGAACAACACGTACAAATAATGGAAATCATATCCACATATATGGTCCATGTTCCTCTTTGTCCATTTCGACCAACAATTACAAGGAACAGCCAAGAGAGGGGAAACAACAAAAAGCCCTTGGTCACGTTTTCTTCAAACATTGAAAAAAATAGAAAAAAAATTATAATAAACTCGTTTTTACTTCACTTCAACATTATAAGTTTTACAAATATCAATCAAAAATTGATTTCTCCCAAATTGGGAATTCGATTTCTAAGCCATCAAATTCAAAATCCATTTATCTGTTTTTTTTTTAAGTTATTCACTTCATGACACTTGGTGTAGCGACTAGAGGTAATTGAAATTCCAAACAAATTTTGCCAAATTTGCGCCTGAACCATTTCAGTTGGACCAAAGCCCATTTTGGCAATTTGGGCAAGTTAAGATGAAATTGACTAGCCCATGGTACAATTCAAGGAAATTTAATCAATTGGGGTATCAAGAGTCAATTCAATTATTTCAGCTTGAATGGGCGAACCAAATTTGATTGAATTGGACTCAATACATTAGGCCAAGTCGACAACTTTTTTTTTTCTATTCCATCAAAACTAAAGAGGAGTGAACAACATCGATGGACACATGTGCTTGGCCGACGATGTGATCACTGCCGTCATCGTGCGGTGGTAGAGGACCATTAGCATGCGCTCTTCCTTACTCGCAAAAAAGGAACCAACACATGCATGTTAGGAGTATGCCCTAAAGCAATCATGTGATGGTCATATGTATGGCATAAATATTGTACTATCGATATAACATTAATGGCAAGATGCTTATTTATTCATCGTGTCCCTTTATTTTAGATGAATAAAGTCCACTAGATCAGTTGGAACTGATATCCATTCTTGAGGCATCAAGAATATGTGTAACAGGTTATCAGTTGGTCTTTGATCTTCAAATTGTTTTCTAGTCAAAAGATTGTGGATTGGGCATCCACGATCCAATTGAGACCAGCGTGTTCGCAGCCTCACTATTGAGCATTGGATACCCAATAAGGATGACAAATCACAAGTCATCGGACATTAGACATCTAAGTTGAAACACAGGTGTTCGTATCAAAACGAGTTCGATTGAATCTACTGAACGAGACGAAAGAGCGATTGATTAACATGAAAGCTTCGTGCTCGTCAATGTCTCAATCGCTCTTGGCTTTGGTGTGTTGATGGTCCTTAGACTTAAGTCGCGATACTGGCTTGTATATTGAATGGCTGTGGTTCACAGGTACGATATTGGTCGATCATTGATCTGCCTCTGTGCATGGTGGTCACAGTAAGTGACAAGCATGGGCAACAGTTGGGATCTATCTCCTCATTGGATAAGGTTGATATCCTATACCATCTGTGCGTAACGGTGCATTAGAAAGTCCTTGCCTAAGACAGAAGTCGAGAGGAGTCTCGCTAAATGCACGTCAGATAGATTTGTACATATGATCGAATTTGTAGGTTGACTCAGATATCCATGGTCCTCATTCGATTGGGATATGGTAAGATAAAAGGACTGAATCACACCGAACCAAAGCCATTGGTTCATTTTGTCCTCTTACTTCATTCTAACTGGGTAACTATGATATATTGCTAAACATCACTCAGGGTTTGTGGATCTAAAGATTGATTTGGAACGATCAATTCCTTGAGAAATTTCACTGCCAGTTTAGGGTGAACCTAGGGATGTCACACGCCTTAACCGACATTTTGTGACGTCCATAACGAAGACAGGATTGCGAGAATATGATATGACTATTTGGATAGTCAAAAGGAGTTAAAACGAATTGAATTCGTTCCCTCTTTCAAAAGCTCGCTAAAGGAAGAAATTGATGACACAAGCATAACATCATGATGATGCCATGAATGATGTAATGGTTACGTCATGCTTACATCATCATTGGATAAGGTTTGTTATTCAAAGAAAAAGGATAAGAAAAGTTATTCTTGAAAAGTTAAAAGTAGGATAGAATTTTTTATCCGTTTGACAGAAACGTTTGGTATGTCAAATGATCTGATTTGATCACGAAACTTGAGATGCATCAAGCCTAGAATGTCTAGAGCACTTGGACAAGGATCGCTGCCCAAAACGACAGCGTTTGGTCAAATGCTGCAACTTGCTGCCTTTGTCCAGCAACCAGCTGGCAGCCCACGTGGCCGCCTCTCATTGGATGCCACGTAGGCTATTCTTGGGGGCGGTGTATACTGCCCCTTCCCCCTCATTCTCTCTCTCTCTCTCTCTCTCTCTCTCTCACCCTCTATAAATAGAGGTAAGGGGCCTAAGGTTCTAAGGTTAGAAACCCGAGAGAGACATACATATTGTCACGCCCCAAACCCCACGAGCATGCAACATCCCGCACAAGTACACTGGTCGATAAGGATAATACACGTCCCAGGATTTGTCGCCGACCCAAATCGATTCTATTAAAGCGAACGCTAGCGGAAACGACATAATAATCCCAACAACAACTGAGCAAGGTAAAAGTACGACTAAAATATTTATATATATTCACATCCTTTATACATCATTCATACCATTAATTACATTAACCGTGTAAGTGATACAAACTAGGTCGACCACACGTCAAAAGGATCTATCGTCGAAAGGGCTGCACTCTAAACAAAAGATCACATCCGACAAAGTAACACTGAGATCTACTCGCCTCCACTACTGACATCAGGCAGAGGAACCTCCTCAGGGTCGCTCACCATCGCAATCTCTCTATCCTTGGAATCACTCGCTAGTGAATTCTCGTCGGTATCCATCGGTACAGGAATATCCTCGGGATCCACTACCTCTCCATCCTCGATGACAGTTGAAGCGTCCCAATTGCCTTCGATCTCTAATGGGGTCTCGAATCCATGAAGTATATTGCTTAGTAAACCGTCCTGACGGTACCTCCATGCAACATAGAAATGTGCTCTCCATAGGTCGCCTCCCTCGTCCACCCAAACTCTAGTACTATACCTAAGGTACGTTCGATCTTCACTGACAGGATACTCTTCCACTTTGGTCTCTATCTCTCGTGGAATCCCAAAATGGAGCGGTGGTGGTGTTTTCATGATCCTTGCCTAGGGTCTGAAAGGTGGGGAAAATAACGACAACTATGAGAATACATCTCAGTAAGTTTGTCCCCTAAATCCCGCTCAGGACAACGCGTAATCAGACGATTAATTCTAGGCATGCAATTAGACTAACAACTCAGTCATGACAATAAATGAATTCAACAAGCAATTTAACATCCAATAGTGATATGATCATGCATTAGGATGCATAGGCATACGAGGATCTCACGGG